>KE155333.1:14078-62844 GCA_000411075.1 Sisymbrium irio
GAGAGCGCACCGTATAGATCGGGCGCCCGATGGGAGCTGGAGAGGCGTCCGGCAACCGGAGCAATTCACCAGCATCGGAGGAGCGTAGTGTGGAGGCGGGAACATTATTATTCTCCCAAGGAAGGAATCGATCAGGTGTGAAGAATCCGATCACGAGAACGCGTGAGGAAGACGAACGAGTCAGTCTTAAAGGGCGAGCTTTGGGTTCTTGACTTTCTTTTCTGACAGCTCACCAAACACCATCCAAATAATAGACTAAGCCCAATCGTGGCCCATAATCAATATATTTGTCGAGTGATGAAAACGATTGGTTGGCCTTTCAAGTCCAAGACAATCTAGGCCCATAAGTAATATGTTTGTCGAGTGATGAAAACGATTGGCTGGCCTTTCAAGGCCTTTTAAAGACTCTCTTCTACGGGAATAGATTCATTCTTTTGCGCCGGGGAAGCTACAATTATCAAACTTTGCTGCTCTCAAAGTTTTACATTCACATATCGTAAAATAAATCCATCACTATTGAGAGTCAAATGATGTTTACAAACACTTTCCAACTTCAGACTCATTTTTATTTATAACAGCACACAGAACACCAATTCTCCAAGGCGAAACAAGAGGCTACTAGACGATTTATTTTCTTCGACATCATCATTAGCATTTTGAGGAACCTGCACTCACGAGAACAATGACCGTGTCTTATTGCGTTCCAGTCGAGCTTCCCTCTGATAGACAGCAAAACATGTAATCAGAGAACATATATATACAAGCAGACAAGTTGGACACACGATAGGCCGAAATGTAAATTCACACGAACCTCTTTCTTCTTACATTCCTTGTACACATCAAAATGATCCTGGCATTTACTCTTGTCTGATCCAAATTCTTCAAGACCTGAGAGTTTGATCATGAAAATGGTCAAGCTATTTAGATGGGACCTAATAAAACAAAGGAAAACGCAGAAAAGAGACCCGATAAGCCCATGTTATAAGATGATGGGACATAATCAATATGTGTTAGATCATGAACCGAAACTCTAATAAACGGGATACAACACTCCATTGAGGGGTAGATAAGTCAAAAGAATTATCACCAAGAACATGAGGGGATAATAGATTATAGATGAGACCCACCAAGAGTAATTGCAGGGTTTTTAGAATCAATGAAACTTGACGGAAGCTACGAGATAAGCAAACAAACAATATGTCTGTCTGGATAATTGGTGTTGAGTTGAGAGAAAACGAGTTACAAGCCTTCGTGCAGTATAATGATTTAATCGAAAAAGATGCCATATAGCAAAACTAAAAAGAACCTCAAATCAGAAATTAGTGACAGGGGAAGATCGAGACTCACATTTGAGAGAAGCAGAGTACTGAAGATAACATGGAGAATCAGATATCCGAGCCGCGCTAGGGTACGCCGCCGCGCCTTTCGTCGCCATTTCCCGATCACCGTCTTTCTCTCTCAACGGGTTCCGTTCCGTGAAGTTTTTTTATCTTCTCAATCTAATGGGCATTTCAGTCACTCAGGCCTTTAAATCAAATGTTTTACAATATCGGCAGGCCTTTAAAGTCCGGCCCAAAATATAATAGCAACGGCCTACCTTCCAGTGGCAGTAGTACTCTTCGGTTTCGGTGTTAGGCAAACAGAAATGAATGCATCAATAATTCTTCAACTGGCAGCAAGCAAACAAGAAAAAAATATGGTCATTCATGTTCCACTAACTGTAATCTAGGGAAGTTGACTCCGGTTAAAAAGATTCCTCTTTTACAGCCAGATCTAGGGCTATCTTATTATTACAAATCATCTTGCAGTTGCGTTAAAAGCACATGGGTCCCCTCACTCTCATGGGCATCATTTTCCTTCACATCACTAAGAGCTTGGTAAGATTTGTCTTGAAGGTGCCCCGATTGCCTCAACAATTCCATAACCGTCTCTTTACTAGCGACATCCGACTCCTCTTCACAGAGCTTGAAGAAGCCTGACAGCACCAGTACCTTGGGCCTCCAATTGCTGGACCCTTGAGCAGAAAAAGCTTCTTTCAGACAAGCCAAAGCCTCTGTGATACTCCTCTTTCTGGTATGCCCATCGGCTAGAATCTCCCACGTACTGGAGCTTGGCTTTCCCCCCATTTCAATCATGTGGTCGAACAACCCTTCAGCCTTGTCTAGTTGGTCGTTTTTAACGTACACATTCATGAGCAGATTTGGTATCCTGGGGTCATAAGAAGACTTGACTGGAAGCCACTCCTCGTACACCTTCTCGGCCCCTTCAATATCTCCCATCCTCACCAACGACGAGACCAAAGCATGGTATCCCAAATTGGGAATACTCGGTACAACGGATTTGTAGACGTTCCACACCCGGTACAGCTCTCTCTTGTTACCAACGCTGCCGTACAAGCTCAAGAGGTAGTGGTATGGGATGCGATTACGACCAGTAATCCTCGCCTCAACCTTCCTCAGTGCATCTTCAGCTTTCTCGTTTTCGCCCATCTTTATGTACATGGTGGCCATTGTGCTAAAAGTGGTCCAGTTGGGATTGATGGAAACATCTGATTTCATCTGCAGATACACTTGCTCCATTTTCTCAACCGATCCCTGGGAGCCGCAGGAGGAGAGCCAGATGTTGTAGGAGTAGATGTCGAGACGTATATCTTTCTGCTTCATCTCGTAGACCATTGCGTCTACTTTGTCGTACTCCCTTAGGTTCATGTAGAGAGTCATCATGACGTTGAAGGGAAGTGGGTGCAGGGCGTATCCTTTCTGCCTCATTTTGTCGATCAAAGCTTCAGCTTTTTCTCTCGACTTGGCCCTCACATAGGCATTGAGGAGGGAGCCATAGACTCTCCGGTCCTTAAAATTCTCAGGGAGCCTGAGGAAGAACTCTTCGGCGTCTGAAATCCCACGCACTTTGCCGATTAAGTCGAGCTGGATCGCAGCATCACTTGCAGACAATCGAAACCTTTCGCCTCTGTTGTTCATCCAGTCATACACCTATAAGGAATGATGATCAAGCAGGTTACTTTAAAGGAAGATACAATAAAAGGGGGCACTTAGAGAGCAGACCAGTGAATACCTCAAGAGCTTGGTTGGGACGCTTATACTTGCGAAGCTCCTTGACGACCCGACAGAGCTCCCACTTGGTAAGCTTGCGGCCGCCTTTCTCCCACTGATTCAATACGGAGGCGGCCCCGAGCTCCGGCTTCTCCATGAGAGAAATCTTCTTGTAGATGGCATTCCACTGGATAATCGGCCTTCTCTCGTAGTCCACTGTTCCGTAGCCATAGACCTGGGAGATGGAGCAGACGATTGCCGCCTTCTTCGATAGAGCTACGGAGACGACGGGAGATCTGGAGCGAGGGAGGCGGGAATAGGAGGCGGAGGAAGCCAGTGGAACATTGCGATTCTGTACCGCCTGAAGCAGCATCTCTTTTATCTAGCTCTTCGTTAGGTTTCAACAGTCTGTCTGACGATAAGTCGAGTGGCTTTTTCCTAAACGGAAAATATGGAAAACAATAGGGGTAAATTGGTAAAGTACAAAATTACGACACCATCATCCACCATCACAATTGAAGGCCCAACAGCCGATATATAAAGCAAAGCAGAGGGTTTCAATCTTTATGTATAGTAAGTTATAATGTTATCGTTTACATCAACTGCTCTCGGGATAACAAAGCTGTGCTCCTACATCGAACCAAAACCACGTCTCTAACATCCAGGCCACTTCTTATGCAAATGATCTTCCTTCTTCATATTTTGGTGCACGTATACTTTGGCTCTTTTTACCTGCAACTCAACATTTTAAATTCAACATTGCATTCCAGTGCACCTATTCTGATTAAATATTCCCCAAATCAACCAATTTACCAGAACAATAGGAGGGAAACCTCGCCGCAGTTCGAGTCTGACGAAGCCTTCTTCAGAAAACAAGCACTTGTAACCATCCACCGAGGGGTGCTCGCTGCTCAAAGCATGACAACTTTATAAGATGTTGGCCACCAAAAATGATATCTTCTTTCACTAAGAATTTCTTTCTACTCTATGATGAAAACACTCACTTCACAAGGTACGTGAAATTTCGGTTTCGCAGCTCCTCTACCACTATCTCTTCTTCTTTTGAGTATCTGCGTTGCACAAAATATCTTTATCTTCTCCTAAAAATACCTAAACAGATATCCTCTTATAGATAATCAACAAACAGAAGCCTCTCTCTAACACAGTTCGGTTCTTGATGTCTCATTTACTTCTACCAACACTAAAACAGTGTAGGAGCTAAAGAACATAGAAAGAATAATGCACCTCACTCACCTCCACGGAAAAGCATCTTCACAAAAGCGAGATATTCCATTCATAGCACTAAAAGTGTCTATGTGAATCCACTCTTCTCCTACTACATTTGCAGGATGGCCTGAGAAAAATAGAAGGCACCAGGTAAAAGTTAATCATAACGAAGGAAAATTATCAAACCTGGGTGGATATATACCACAAAACAAAGATGATTAGGTATAAAAAGGGGCATGTGAGAAAAACAGAGACTAGCTGGCATATTTTTCTTGTTTGATACCCCAGTAAACGCTACTGCAATAATAAGAAACCCTAAAAAGAATAAGTCACTCACTTATCTGATGCAAGCGCTTAAGAGCATAGCCGCTTGGATAGTTATCGTACGATGCCATGAATGCTACGACCGTGCACCCTGCACTATAGGACACGGTTAAGCAGATTAGCACATTCCTTTCCTTGTCTTACATAGCAAAGATAATTGCCTACTATTTATACCTGATTACAAATAATGCTAGCATAACCATGTTCACCAGTTTCCAAATAGTTTTCTTCCTGTTATTGTAGCTGTATAAGGAAATCGGATTTTATTACGAGCTCAGGCCTCGGTGTAGTAATATAAAATGGCATTCAGAAAAAAGTGTACTAAAAGGGCTCTCGAGTGACTGAATAAAAGAACGTTCTAGCTGTGATCGAAAGCTTAGCTAGCAAACATCTAATAGGACTCATACATTCTGCTAGCAGCAACTGCAGCAGATAAGTTGAGCATTGGCACTGAACTAATAATAAAGCGGAGTTCCTGCATATATCACGAAAGATAGGTAAGCCTCTGTCACCAAATGGTTTAGAAACTCTAATGAATATTGAGATAACCAAACCATCTGAATACCTTGTGTGGAAGTTTAGAGTAGAGTATAACAAATAATAAAACTGGAAGAATAAGGAATGGAACCCTCCTGTCAATTAAGGTACCAAGCTGCATAATCCAAAAGAAAACAAATGAAGAAATATTATATAGATACAATCAGATATCCTAACTCGAAGGAAATAAGACAATAAGAGAGACACTAGGAGGTCGAGTATTTACCAAGGAAAGAGGATAAGCTACTAGTAACGACCGTGGGAGTGCCGAGGTGAAGTACCAGTGAATGGAATGTGTCTGGATTAGCAACTAATTTTCAAGGAACAACATAGAATTTCATGAAAAGGCAAGCGCCACAATCTTAGCAATTGGCAATTATACTAGTGTATGGAAATCTAAATGGTTATCACTGTAGAAAGGAATCCTCTAATTAGGCAGTGGAGCATATACTAAATGTTTGTAAAATCAAGGAAACAAATAGTGAAGGATACACCCCAGTCAGAACTCCGGTTCAGAATGGAGTTAAACCAGAAAACTTCAAATTCTGGCCAGACAAACTTCTTCCACATTATAGAGTCAACGGAAATGGTAAGACCTGTGCTAAGAAATATTTCATGACCACGAAAAGCCCGATTCGGAAACTAGCGTCCGAAGGGAAAAAGTAAATAGATCACAGAATGAAGGGGAACTTAACCAACCTACAGCCACCACAGCGGTTCCAAGACAATACTTAAATGCTTTCCAGAAGGAGATCGATCTGGTCTGTCATTGATAAACATCAAGCACCCCCCATCAGAAGGAAACAATAAAGTACACATACATAAGTTCAGAAACCAAATTATTCATCACCAGCTCACCAATAAAAACTCAAGACCGATAGGTCCAAGCAGTAAGATCATATCGCATCTGAAGATTACAGTGGCAAAAATCTGATTATCAGATAAAGAAAATGTCAGAAAAATCCAGAGTTCCGGAGGCCATGACGATTATAGTAATCGGGAAATTACGTTACAAGAAAAACCATACATACCAGGAAGCTCAAAGCATGATAAAAGTTTCCCTTTAACCAATTACCATATGCCAGATTAACTGCACAAGCCAAATTTGACAACATTAGCAGCAAACGCGATCTACGCTAAATGGGCCTACCCCTAGGACATCACGAGTAGAGTCAGAAAAAGAGAAGTAATCACCTAATCCCAAGGCTAGGATATTAGGTAGAGGACGAGTGCAGTAGAAAAGGAAATGAAATTGAAGACTGGTGAGAAGTACAAAGAAAGATTCCACTTGAGGTCCAAACTTGATTCTTATCTGTCAAAGATGTAGCTTTTGCTCAGTGTATAGGAGAAAAAAGAATGGTAAAGATGCATCTGAGGTATCCCAATTCCAATGACATGGGGCGGACAAAGAATCAGATAAGAAGTGGAGAATGGAAACAAGCAGAGGAAAACTTGCTAAGTAGCAAATAAAGTTCATACCTGAATCCGGAAAAATCGTAGTGTGGATAATATGATGCAGCCCAACACCAAACGAGCTACATAATAGAAATACAATGATGTGAATTGGTTAAGGGCGTGTTTAGAATACCAGAAGACAAGTGGCTAGAGATCCGAAAATCCAAGGACAAACCGAAAGAGAAACCTGCAACAAGACTAAAAAGCTTGGGGAATCCAAGCCAGCTGACAATGGATACGACGGGTGATGCAAAAAAAGAGACTATGAAGGCTCCTGAAAGAACAAACTAATCGGAGTTAGATATCTTTTGTAGTAAAAAAAACTAAATCCTCCACTAGCAACAGCACTTACCAATAAAAGTTCGAGGGACAACACCGGGGAACTCCAAATGATCATACTGACAGAATAAAACACTCAGTGAAACGTGCCTGTGAGACTTACAATTCAAACATGCCTTAGAGAAGAAGAGGTGACTCACAGAGTCGAGATGATGGCGATGGTAGAGAATGTCGTGCATTGACTGGTCACATGCAAATTCAGACGAGAGAGAGAGAGACACTAATAGATCTTCTTTGAAATTGAAAAGAAGGAGGTACCTGTACGTTGAAGCTCTCTTCCACCTTAGTATATGGTGCCATGACCACATAAATTGCAGCCAGAGCTCCCAGAATCAGATCATATCCTGCTCCCACAAAAACCCAAAAGTTTCAATTGAAAAGGAAAGAGATCAAGCGGTCGCATGCACAATTAACTACCATAGGATTGAAGAAACTTGGCCATTTTGGAGTCAGTCGGCATCGTCTGTGGAACTTGCTGCATCATCTCTCGACTAAAGGAAAGGCGATTTCGATGGGAACAGAAAAATTAAACTGGGCCTGAATATTTATTTATGTGGGTTGACATTGAAGCCCATTAAGATACTCGAACTTTTCTCCTTCTTCTTCCTGGGTTAAAAAGGGAGGGGGGAGAAGAAAGAAGGGAAATCTGGGGAAATCAGGCATGGCCGCGGAAGAAGAAAACGAGTTCTACCTGAGGTACTATGTCGGGCACAAGGGGAAATTTGGTCACGAGTTCCTGGAGTTCGAGTTTAGACCGGACGGTAAGCTCCGTTACGCCAATAACTCTAACTACAAGAACGATACGATGATCCGGAAGGAGGTGTTTCTCACCCCCGCCGTTCTCAAGGAATGCAAGCGTATCGTCTCCGAGAGCGAGGTCAGTCCATAACTCACTCCTCTGTATTGCTTGTAATCTCTCGCTGTTCCTCTCCGCTACCGCTCTAGCTTAGGTCGGAACTCGATTAGGGTTTTGTTTTTTCTTTTTCTTTGGAGTTTAATTTATGAACAGTAGGTGCGTGCAATAGGAAATAAATATATCTACGAAACTGTTTTTGTGGCCGGTGTAGATTTAGAACCTTTTTCTCCTCGCTCTTGACTTTCTCTCTTTATGGGCTAGATAATGAAAGAAGATGATTTCAAGTGGCCGGAACCTGACCGCGTTGGAAGGCAAGAGCTTGAGATCGTGATGGGAAATGAGCATATCTCCTTCGCTACATCTAAGATTGGATCTCTTGTTGATGTCCAGAGCAGTGATGATCCCGAAGGACTTCGCGTCTTCTACTATCTTGTTCAGGTCACCACTCTTTTTCTTGCCTTTACCGTTATATACCAAGCTCTCATTCTCCAGAGACCTAATTCATGCTTTAGGATTCCCCTCAACTCTATATCCTCAAATATCACGAGGATATAGCTGATACTGTTCTCTATCAGCTGACTGATAATGTTTCTCTACTTACTCTGTTTATGGTGTAACCATACTAGCTGCTCTAACTAACTTACTCTTTTCGAAACATTCATGGTTGCAGGACTTGAAATGTCTCGTCTTTTCGCTCATCTCCCTGCACTTCAAAATCAAGCCTATTTAGAGAGAAATCAGTCGAGTTGCTGGGAACATGACGTTTGCTTGTTTTTATGTTTCTGGCTCATTACTGAGAGTCATGCGAGTTTCTTGTGCTGTTTACCTAAAACCCTGAGTTCCATTCGTATGCTGTTTTTTTTTTTTGCAATGAATCTTAAATGAGCGTTGGTGTTGGAATGGACAATGGTTTGGCACTTAAGCAAGTGGGCTTTGCCCAGTACTGTTATTTGCATTAGTAACAAGACGAAATTGGGTTAGGATAAAAGATGGAGTTTTGTCTGGACGTAATCAGTTGCTCGCAGCTTATCTTTCAGCTAGCTATATGTTCCATCCTAGACAATTTTGGTTATAAACCGTTTTATTCGGTAATGAGATGATTTAACGGGTGTTATTTATCGGATCCTCTGTAGAGTTCAAAATGACTTGTAAAAGTATAGATTTTAGATGACTATACAATGAGTTTCACATTTTTTAAAACCTTGGCACGAGAACAAAGACTATGTTTGCATACTCAGCGCCCACGAGAACAATGACTTTTGTTTGTTATTAAGTTTGATATTGGATGCTTTGGTACAACCTCATTGATAGGCTGGTAAAGCCGTGTGAAGGTTGAGCAGTGAAGAAGCTGAAAGAAAGAGTCAACAACAATATGGGTGATGGATAGCCAAACACATGATTATGTGGGTGTAATAAGAGGAGATGTAATCTGGAGGCCGAAAAGCAGAGAATTACGTGTGAAAGTGATGAGAGGGGTAATGGTTGTTGAATGATTGGTGAAGAAGAAGGCGCCAAAAGGATGCAAGAAAGCTAAAAGTAATAATAATCGAGGCATATGGGATCAGCTTGTGTGGTCCGTTTCGGTTGGATTTGGGTGAAAGTGGGTATGCATGATGGTTCTCCCTCCACTTTGTGTCAACATCCCATGTGAAGTTATCTTTTTTACTTTTTTCTGAACCAGCCATTTATTTTACTTGCGGTTATTTCAACATATTCCATAGATTCGTACTGATTGCCATTTCCCTGAATGTAGATGACATGATCAAGGCTTTATTTTTTAACATTGAATATGATCTGATGTTTTAGTTTTGCGGGATTAAGCCGGTTATGATATTTTAATCGGATGGGAATGGAATGCGTGAAATATATAATATAAAGAATTGAAGAGAGTACAGTTGAGAGTTTACGTTCCAGTAGGAGGAATATCCAAACCGCTTACCCAAAAACTTGCGACTCTGATTTCTTATGCGTTTTTCATCCTCGAAATTCACTTACGCACTTAAGATGTCAAAGTAGCTTTAAGACGAGTCGGGAAGTATAATGGAAGATCCAGGCTCCATTGTTGCCGTCAGGCGGATTTCTCACAGGCTGGACCGGGGAAGCACCTGCCATTCATCCTCAGGTCAGCCACGCACTAGTCTGCTTCAACTTTTTTTACTTTTCTTAGGACAGCGACATTTTTGTTTGTATCAGGATCAGGTGCGTGGTTAGGGCGGGGACTGGCTTGTGTTTGTGCACAGAAAAGGGAGCACCAGTCTCGTTATTCCTTTGATCTCACCCATGCGCAGGTACCAGTAACACCCGTCTTTATCATAATATATATTGCTAACTATGTTGATTTCACATCGAGAGCGATTGATTGATTTGTGGGTTTTTTCTTAGGAGGAGTGCTTGCAGAGGCTGCAGAGTCGGGTATATATTCCCTATGATGGATCAATGCCTCAACACCAGGTAAGTTTCTTTCCAAGTTAGTAGAGTGGGATTACAATGTATTTTGATACAAACTAGTTTAACAAATCTCTTTGTATGATGTTGTATGCGTATAGGAAGCTCTGAGGGATTTGTGGAACTTAGCTTTCCCGGAGGAACAACTCGACGGTATGATATCAGAGCAGTGGAAGGAAATGGGTTGGCAGGGAAAGGATCCCTCCACTGATTTTAGGTATCAATAAATCTCGTTGTTGCTGCATTCGGTGCTTTCTCATGCCTGCCTGATGCGGTTTCGATGTTTGCTGCAGGGGAGGTGGATTCATATCGCTGGAGAATTTGCTGTATTTTGCAAGGAACTTCCAAGTACTTTTTTTAGTTCTAACCATTGTTTGGAAGATTGATTGAGATTTTATAAGCTAATGTTTGAGAGTCTGCCCTTATTATTTGTGTCTTGAGAATGCAGAAATCATTTCAGCAGCTTCTGAGAAAGCAAGTAGGTGAAAGATCGGAGTGGGAATACCCATTTTCTGTTGCTGGTGTAAATATTACCTTCATGCTCATTCAGATGCTCGACCTTGAACCAGGTTTTGCTTGTTTTTTTATTTCTACTTACACAAGGCTGATGTTTATCATATTATTATCTGAGAAAGGTTGAGTAAAATCATTTGTGTGGCAGTTAAACCACGGAAGATGGTCAGGGAAACATTCCTAAAATTACTCGCCGGTGAGTTACTAGTAGTAATAGCCGAGCCTTGTTTGAGTATTGATTATTAGTGTGACGCAGAAGGGTGTAGACAACATATATATATATATATATATATATATATATATATATACATATACTGACTTGCATTGTTTGTTATCCCGAGGAGGGCAGAAAACGAGTCAGCATTTGATATTCTGTATTGCATTGCGTTCAAGCTAATGGATCATAAGTGGCTCACAACGCGGGCTTCCTACATGGATTTTAATGTACGCTTCCTCCTCGACCCTTGACTATGACGGATCGTCCAGAAACAGACTACAAAATTATATATATATGTGTTAATTATTGGCAGACGGTGATAAGGTCAACAAGGGAACAACTGGAGAGAGAACTTCTGCTGGAGGATGTGACACGACTCCAAGACCTGCCCTCTTTTAACCTCCTCCGCCCTTGAGATGCTCACTTACTTTTGTGGTGGTGGTCTCATTTGCATATTCCATTCACTCTTACAAATTGAATCAAGAAAAGATTGAATTGTTTTACATATTTGGTTTGTTTTAGGCTTGTAAAAGAAAATCCTCCCTTTTTGATTTCAGTTTAAATTCAAATATAGATGATGAAAGCAACAAATGTTTACACTGGAAAATAAAAAGAAAAATATGAGAGGAGGATACATAAGAAGACGAACTACTCGTAGATCCAAGGGTTGAGGCTGCTTTGCCAGTTGACAGGACCATCGGGGAACCAGAGAGCAATCTCCTTGTTAGCACTGTCCACTGAGTCACTCCCATGGATCACGTTTCTGCCAATGTCGATTGCAAAGTCCCCACGTATAGTTCCAGGCTCAGAGGCTGCTGGATTTGTGGCTCCAATGATCTTTCGTCCCGTCAAAACAACATTCTTGCCCTCCCAGACCATTGCAACAACAGGCCCGGACACAATGTAATCAACCAGGCCACTGAAGAAGGACTTGGCAGATAGATCTGCGTAGTGCTTCTCAGCAAAGGAGCGTTCAACAGTGATCAGCTTCAAACCTGTTCAGAATGAAACAGTTCATCTAATCTAATCCAATCTACTTAGACACCGATATCATAATATTAACAATAGGCTTAGCAAGTTTGGTGGTATCTCGGAATCATTACCCTTCAGCGTGAAGCCCTTCTTCTCAAACCTGCAGATGATTTCACCGATCTGAAACACCAACAATATGGAATCCTTGTCACTTTTTAAAGCAAAACATATATGAGATTCAAGGAAAAGGGAACCGTACGAGTCCTCTCTGGACACCGTCGGGCTTGATCATGATGAAAGTTTGCTCCATTTTCTCCGTGCTGACTTAGTTGATCGTTTATCAAAGGAGGGGGAAGTCAACATAGAGTGTTCGTTACAGTCTATATATACACTGGCACTAATCTGCAACCCTAATAATAAAACCTAGGACATTCTAAGAGGCCCTCCGGTTTTGTTTGGGCTAGCTTTATTGGGCCTAAAATTATCTTGAATGAATATAGGCCTTATTGTTTCGAGGCCTAATTGTTTCGACGCCTAATTGTTTGGGCTGGGTTTTACTGTAAATCTCTTCTCGTCATTCTTCTTCTGCTCCTCTTCCGTTTTTGTTTGGGCTAGCCTTATTAGGCCTAAAATTTATCTTGAATGAATATATGCCTAATTGTTTCGAGGCCTAAATGTTTGGGCTGGATTTTACCGAGGCCTAATTTTTTGGGCTGGGTCTTACCGTAGATCTCCTCACGTCATTCTTCTTCTGCTCCTCCTCCGTTTTTTGTTTGGGCTAGCTTTATTGGGCCTAAAAATTTATCTTAAATGAATATAGGCCTAATTGTTTCGAGGTCTAATTGTTTGGGCTGGGTCTTAACTGTAAATCTCCTCTCGTCATTCTTCTTCTACTCCTCCGTTTTTGTCTGAGCTAGCCTTATTGGGCTTTAAATTTATCTTGAATGAATATAGGCCTAATTATTTCGAGGCCTAATTTTTTCGAGGCCTAATTGTTTGGGCTGAGTCTTACTGTAAATCTCTTCTCGTCATTCTTCTTCTGCTCCTCCTCCGTTTTAGTTTGGGCTAGCCTTATCGGGCCTTAAATTTATCTTGAATGAATATAGGCCTAATTGTTTGGGCTGGGTCTTACTGTAAATCTCCTCTCGTCATTCTTCTTCTGCTCCTCCTTGAAACAGATCTCTGCGTTGCATTTCCCCGAATTCGCCTCCGTTCGCATCGTCGAAACCACCATGAATCCCGAGTAGTAAGTCCCTTTCTCGACAAAATCATCTTCAGTTGACGGCGATATAGATCGCACGATTATGATTGCTTGCTAAACCTAGCTCTTTGTATTTGAATTTCTCTGTCTTCGGATTTGCAGCGACTATCTCTTCAAGCTCCTTCTCATCGGGGATTCTGGCGTGGGGAAGTCTTGTCTCCTTTTGAGATTCGCTGTGAGTTTGAGATCCATCTCTTTTTGTGTAACTAGTCGAACACTGTCAGATATGTGAGTGCCGACCCTTTTCACTTGGTGTGTGCAGGATGATTCGTACGTAGAAAGTTACATAAGCACTATTGGCGTCGATTTTGTAAGTTGTTTCGCATAATATTTACCTTGTTTTGAGGCGTTGATCTCAGCTTCTATATCGTGTTTCTTCAGAAAATTCGGACTGTGGAGCAAGATGGCAAGACGATTAAGCTCCAAATTGTATGCAACCCCTACTTTCCTCTTTTAACTTTTCCTGCTTCTCGTTAACGTATCTCAATCGTGACTGTATGCTTTTCAGTGGGACACTGCTGGTCAAGAGCGCTTCCGGACAATTACTAGCAGTTACTACCGGGGGGCACATGGCATCATTGTAAGCTACGTACTTAGGTTAGGCTCCCTCTCTCGGTTTCTTGTGTACTGACTTTAGTCCCTCCTGGTAGATTGTCTACGACGTCACTGATGAAGAAAGCTTCAATAATGTGAAGCAATGGTTGAGTGAAATTGATCGTTATGCTAGTGAAAATGTCAACAAACTCCTTGTTGGAAACAAGTGCGATCTTGCTGAAAACAGAGCCGTTCCATATGACACGGCAAAGGTACATACATGCAACTTAAGCTTGAATCTATTCTTTCTTTACTGACTCTCCTTGTCAATTTTTCCTCATGACTTCTCTTGTACATTCCAAGGCTTTTGCCGATGAAATTGGAGTTCCTTTCATGGAGACAAGTGCAAAAGATGCTACCAACGTGGAACAGGCTTTCATGGCCATGTCGGCATCCATCAAAGAGAGGTAATTACTATGCATCATTTTTATAACTGGCGCCTAATGCCCTCTTTCAGAGGGATCTTTTGCGAACACGAATATTTGAACTTCACCAAGTGATCAGTGCCCTGCGTTTACACTAGTAGTAAGTAACTATGTTGATAAAAGGTATATAGGAAAGATAAATATAAATGAAATTTTTTCGAGCAGTGCCCAAATTTGAAAGATTCAACTAGAATGGACTGTAGTTGGACTGTAGTTGGACTGTAGCCAATCAATATACAGAATGAAAGGGTGAGTTTCTGTGATACAAAGGAAATGAATTGATATGTGGTTTGGAAGCAGAATGGCAAGGCAACCAGCTGGGAGCAATGCCAGACCGCCGACGGTGGAGATCAGAGGACAGCCTGTCACGCAAAAGAATGGCTGCTGCTCGACTTGATTGCCTAGCAATATCCTTTTCTCATCAGTCTTCGATTCCATCAACCTTAAGCCATACCATTATCTAGACAAAAAGTGTTTTCAATGTCGGTGTGATCTCTCTTTCACTTCACTTGTACTTGCTTCGTATGTAATTAAGCTCACTTGTCCTTTGGTTGGTTATTTATCTCTTCGCGTGTCAACATTCTGCTTTTTTCATGGCTGCCTTTCGTGGTTTTATGTCGACGACGATATTATGTCTGCTTGCCTGACAATATTCACCCGTTATATTCTTTTTTGTTGTGTTTGGTAATCTGGTATTAATATTTGATAATCGTGGAATCAGAGTAAATACAATTCCCGTGGCAACAACAAGGCAGCCCAAAAAATAACAATCCCAAACCCAAAACCACAGATAAAGCACAAACACGATCTCTGACAAAGGTAAGTCTCTCGCGCTCTCCAACAAATCACGTAACCAGGACGGAACATAAGATTGCATCCGAGTTTGGCAATGAGACTCCGCTAGAAACTTTTTTATTTAAAGAATTTGAAAATAAATATAATTCAGCAATATAAAATATCCGCAGATGGGAAACAAATAATTTGTCTGGTACTAACAAGTAACAACGCTGATAAATTTCATATGCGTGGGTATAACTTTGCAAGATAACATCCGACATACAAGCTTATACATGATACATACAGACATATACATACAAATCTGCGTGCACAAAGAGTCGTATCTATATCTTATTGTTGGTGGCGGAGAAGGAGGCGTTCCAGTTGGTGGAGCTGAGCCTTCAGTGCAGCATGGTCTTGTCGCATCCTCTGCAACCTGTCCTCAACCATTATCATTTCCTCCCTCAGGAAATGCATTCTCTTCTCCAGCCATCCAACGCTCTCCCCAATTCCACTCTTGTCGTAACTGCTGTAATATTCACTCCCCACCTGCACTTGCTCCGGTCCTCTCTTCAGAAGCACCACTATCGTCACCTGTGTCCACACTTTCCAGTTATCAACATCTTCTATTTATTCTCAACACCACACCAATTTTTACTGCATAAATTAAAACAACAAACACTGCATTCGCTTTTTTTCATTACCTGCATCAGAAGGATCACTGCAAATGCTATTACTAAAGCCTGCCTTGTCCCGCTTTGCCTCTTCACAAATGAAGTCACCTTCACCAATGCTTCCCTCAAAATATTCACTACCCCACCTCCTCCTACTCCTCCACCTCCCGCCATCTCCACCCTCTGCTCTTCTGACTCAGATACTCTTTCTTCGCTTGCTGATAGCACCGCACCCTCCTCACTCAGCTTGATCCCTGTATCAGAATACGTTGTCAGGCAGCTTTCTGTTTAGGGAAGAAAAATACTTCTCTTAATCATCACTCTACACCACAAACCTTCTTGGTTCTCCAGCTTCTTCTGCTTCAACAGTTCATGTGCCTCCAAGAATAATCATTAAAAAAACAAATTAAGAGCCTGCATGACTGAAAGAAAAAGTATCAGACCCAATGGCAACACATGTACCATTTTTATCCATGCTGCATAAGCTTCTTTACACTCTTCCAAAGTAGACTGCACTATTTTTCCTGCAGAAAATCATAAACGGATAAATTATCAAAGGCCAGATCCAACAACCATGAAAACTGATTTCAACATACGATAAAAAAATAAAAGAGGCTACGCAAACCTTTCCACACCGTTCTCTTAGTGAAGGCCACATTGACAAAAACATCCAATATAGAACCTTCAATCGAGTCTCTACAATCTCTTTTCACATCCCAAACCCCCTGGAATATGGCAAAGGTAACATATTCACCTTTAACACAGCTCACCGCAAACTATTAGAAGTAAAATTTCTTCCTACCTCTACCGTAAAGTAATCTGCATAAGGCACATCGGTGATCTCTTGTGATGTTTCAATAACCAGATGGCTAGCAAAATAATGACAATATCAGATAACAGAAAATACGCATGCATTTGCACGATCATTAAAAGTAGGATTCGCTTCAAAACAGAGCTGGAGTTCTATCAATACCTATCTCTGTACATCCGAAATTTCTGCGACTCCTGGCAGCCACCAAACTTTGCACCTTTGAGAGGAATCCAAAGGTCATGCATACCAACAGGCAACATCTGGTATATAATGTAACTGAATATATCCAAAAGGAAAGAAAAATATTACCAAAATAAATTTTTATCGGATGTAGAAATGAGACATTGCGAGTGTGTCCAAGCTTTTCATGAGGTTCCCAAGAGCTACACCTAAACTCTGCAAATTCAAAAGTCTCTTTTGATTATTAAAATAACAAAACCTGGCAGAGAGAAAAGCGCACGAAAAAAACTAACACTATCAGCAAAATGTTTCCATCACTTATGGCTCTACCTTTATCTCCACAATTTTTATGGAAAGATTCAACAAAACTGACAGCGTCATCTGAAAAAAACAATCTAAACAACTCTTCTACTGGAATCTGCAAACATAAAGAAAACTCTATTTAGATAATATGAAACTTCTGCTTTCAGTTAATGCTTATATTCTCATAAATTTGAATGGCAATGGTTCCATAATTTTATATATCCCATAGGTCAAAGAAAGCGACATTACCGGAAACTTTGCCTCTGCTACCTTTGTAAAATCAGATGACACTGCATGCAAGGAACAGAAAACTTTTAGTGGCGAATTCGATGATAACAAGAAAAAGATCACAGTATCCAAAAAGGATAGATGAGAGATCAAGTATGCATCAACGAAATAACTAGATCAGCAACTGAGTGCAAGGTGGCAAAAAATGAAAACTAGTGTAACTTGTGAAGCACCACCAAGAGGCAAGAATATAGCTATGCTACCCGTATTCCCGTAGGCCTTATACAGTAAAACTATTATGAGACGATTTCCCCATTGACCATTTAGGTTCCAAAAAAGCGAGCTACAAGATGACACATACAGGCATACAACTCGAAAAAGCAAGAAGTTAACTACCGCTGCCCGCTTTAGGTGAACCAACATTTCTTTCTAAAATTAGGAGAAACCCAAGCGTTTGCATCCTTACTACTATCTATAAACACTTTGACATGACCTTAGCCAAAAATTCCCCGTTGAGCTTACTGAAAACACTAGCATTCAGATCCTTAAACAGTGGACTTGAAAATAATAACCTAAGACGTTACCAGGTATAACTAAAAATAAAAGCGAGGAAGGACTTTAACTACATTTTGGTGCATTTAAGTCTTCAGACTTCCAGTTGAGAATATTGGTTGAAGAAGAAGCCACAACATGTACAAGTGGTTCTGCGTGCCGTTGAACAGTTACAGATGAAGGTGAATTGCCATTTTGACTAATTACAGGAAGACTAGAACTGCCTGAAAGATGAGGTGTTTCATCCCTGTGAAGTGAAGGAGGGTGAGGCGTGAAGCAGTAAGTTGCAGCAACAAGGTAAAGCATATAGAAGCGATCAAAGTACCTTGATGGGGAATCTAGTTCGGTCGCCAAATCCATGTTACTGAGTGCCCTTTTAACAACTCCATCATTTACCTGGTTGTTGGACTCAGATAAAGAATCCTGAAGGGTTAAGGTAAGGAAGATGAGCATGGAAGGAAATAGGCATAAGCAGTGTATTTGGCAAGTGTGGTTGGATAACCTGAATCTCGCCTTCTGCTTTGACAGCGCTACCATATTCAACCCATCCATCATGGATAAGCTTGAAAGCTTCATCACGGGAAAGAAATGATGCAAAAAAGTACTGCAAAAGAATGGGATTCTAAAATAAGGAGAGAGGCAACAAGCAAAATGGAGTAGAGAGGATCGGGGAAAGAGAAGTCGTGGGTTACCTTCTTCCCTGCAGCTAGAATCTCAATGGCATTGGGGAAAATACCAGCAGTCTTGGCTCGTTTAACACAAGTTATATCCGCAAATGGAATAATTTTCTGAAAAGAGAGAGCACGTGAGAAGAAAGAGTGGGTGGAGAAAGGAAGGGATAAGTACGGAGTAACAGAGTACCTTGGTCTCATAGCCGAAGATGTTAGAATAAAAGCAGATAAAATGAAGGAAGAGGTACATATGACCCTGCAAAAAGAAAGACAAGGCCCCAAGTATGAAGGAGAGAGGAATGAGTATTGAAAGGCATCAAGTGGGGAAAGAGATAAGTTACCTGGAGAAGAATGCTCTCCTGGCAAGCACAGTTAAAATCTTGAACAAGGACCTACACATAGAGAGGGATCCTGTGAACCGACAGGGAAGATAAGAGTATAGCAGTAAACAGACACTTACTTCGTCAGCTGGAAGCCGAAACAGTTGCCGGTACTCTTCACTCCTAGATATAACTTCAGACTATAACAAAGTTTTTATTTTTAATTCTTCAGATCAGAAGAGGAACCAAAGGATTTCATTGAAAATTAGACAATTCGGGAGCACCTGATTTTCACCACCACGACTAGGACTTGGAGAGGAGGTGGAAGGGTCATGGCGATCAGGTGAGCCGCTGGAGCGCGATCCGTCGGGGGACGATGCTGGGGGATCGGAAACGACCTCAGGTGAAGCGAGACCAGACGAAGACGCGTCCATCTTCATGACGGTCTCCGGAACGGAAGCGGTAGAAAGCATTGGAATGAGAGGAGAGAGAGAGAGAGAGTAAAAAGGCTGTTGATGAGAATGGTAAAGTGTTACAAAGCTGAGTTTGGGAGTTTGGCGGTCGTTGGGTGCGCCGTACGACGTCGACGTCAACGTCAACGGCTCGTTAAGTCAAAAGCTTCCGCCATTTTGGGCTCCCCATGCCTTGCTTCTTATCCACTTGGTTGCCTTGTAATTAACATTTAGTGGCCCACTTTTGGCCCATTTCCCAACTACGCATGGATTCATCATTATTATTGATGGAGGGAGGGGGGAGCTTTGACTCGACCGAGTCACCAAGGTTTTTGTGTGTGCCCGACGAATAACATTTTGGAGAGAATACACAGATCATTTTAATTATGGGAAACTTCCAACTATGAGCAAGATTTGCAATTGCAGTGTTGTTCATACGTAATGAAACCAAACAAAAAAATTATAGAGAAAGCAGCCCAAGAAAAAGAAACAAAAACAAGAAGAAATTGGGAGATTGAGCCTAGAGGACACGTCGACGGGCCACATATCTCGAAGCGCGGGACCATGGGCATAATTTCAAGAAAGCACAGTATGGGGTAATAGTGTAGCATTCATTCACATAAAACAATACTTCTTATTTCAAAGGGCTTCCACACCATGGTTTTGTTTTGTGCTCAACACCACCTAGCAAAGTCAAAAGGAAATTGTTTTATGCAATCATCTTCAAGTCCACCAAGTACAATTATACACCCCCAAGTTACATTACAAAACTAAAACGTACTATCAGATTCTTCCCACCATGGGTTCTCTTCAATACATGTAGAAAGAAACACTGACTTACCACCAAAAAGTCTCCTCTCCGCCTTTTCAAGGTGACATTGCAGATGAGATGCTGGTGCTTTCACGGCCTCCTTCTCTTGTGAAACCGAAATCCCCAAATATCCCCTGCCCAAAGCAGAACGCTCTTTACCAACACATTCCCCCCAACCTCATCATAGGTAACTAAAAACCAAATTATACTTGAGCATGTCTCATATACGTACCATTGCGTCATTGACAGCATACGTGACACAGTAATGTTCCTGTTGTACAAAAAAAAAAAACCATAATCAAATGTTTACCCACAATTCTATCAACTGAGGCGTCATCCAAAAGTAACATATATACTGGAAACCGTTGGTGTTCAATACCAATCCTCTTTTCGTCTTCTTTTTACTTTTCCATACATATATTGGTGGAAAACTAAGTTAATGAGATGGAGAAGGAGATGGAGATGGAGTTACCTGCATCATGTGCCACTCTTCAAATTCGTCAAACAACTCCAATCGCTCGATCCTAGAAACGCAACTATCTAATGTAAATATAAGAGAAGTAGGCTTTCTAATGAATGGTCATGGATTGAAGGAAACAAGAGAGCCAAAAGTGGGTAGATAAAAAAAGATATAAGAAGAGCTTCACCTAATAAAAAAACAACGGAACGTTCAATTGTCACGGCCAACAACATTAATAAGGTATTTCTTGACAAACAGAACTATACTGAAAGAACTCAGGCTACAGACTTGATATCAATAGCAATAACATAAAAGCCGTCAAATCATTTAAGGATAACTACAGCACTGACCTTCGTTTTTCTTGAGCATCAATAAAACTACCATACACTTTTAGCATGTCCCACGCAACAGCTCTCTGATATGGCAAAACAACGAAGAGCGTCAGATACGGGATCCATATATTTGGACTATAATTGAAAAGTAACCCTACGTTCATCAGACAATGCACAATACTCTAGCTACAGAACCATCAAGGCCAAAACGAGAGGCTGAAACTGCATCTTGGTACTTCGAACTAGAAACGGATTGAAATTCCGTATAATCTCATCTTGATAGTCTATTACTACATCATAGACGACCGAATTATATGGAGTCTTAAAAGCACGCTTTTGTTAGTTGAATTTGCACTCACATCCTTGCACATATGCTTTTGAATTTAAAGTCAGCATGTCAAACTGTTTAGCAACTCGATGCAACATTGCAGGCATGAACACATAATATCAAATTACATTAAATTATATTGATATTCTAATCGCAGCGCGCACCTGCCATCCATTGTCAAGAAACAAGCTCTCCTTTGCAAGTAAAGTCGGTGATGCATCAATGCTTAAGAGTGCACAACCCCGACTCTGAAGCACATAAACATAAATCAAATCAGAACGACGTCAATATGAAGGTAAAATTATAAATACAAGGTGAACCCAAGTGGCAATATGATGGTATTTCAAATGTTTAACTAGATCCCTTTTTGCAAAATCTCAAAAAAATGAAGTTTATCAAGGTGTCGCTGCAACTAGAGTACACATTCTAACCTCCAAATTTCTAATCATCTGATGTCCAAAAGCATCATCTGGATGGATCTGGAAACATAAACCCAACGAGTTAGACACATCAACAGTAAGATTCGTTTCTGTAATATAATGAAGACAAGAAAAAAAATCAACATTTGAAAACTATATATATATAGATACAAAACGCCAGAAAACCTGCTCATATAAGAAAAATACTGCGGTTGAAAACGTTTCTGACGCCCAATTGACGATGGCACGGCTTGAATCAGGGTCCAGATATATCAAAACACATTCTGCAATGATAAATGTCGGCAGACTGATAATGATATCAGGGATCAAGTAGGTGTATCATCAGTCAAGATATTTACAGTAGTGTGTAACATACAGAAGAAATTGTTCATGCGTACCTTGGATCCATATCAGCATATAATATAACATCTCGTAATTTTGGTATATCACGCAGGTCAACTGGAAGCAACTTGTAATGCTCGCTGAGCACTTGGCCTTCCTCTGCAGAGTTGAAAATAAAAAAATTAAGAGTAAGTCACTGAAACTAGAAGCCAACTGTAAAAAGCAAAAGGGATTTGCACACTATCAGCAATAGCTGGAGTGTACTAGTTGAGATGACAAGAACCACAAAATCATTCTACATTTCTCACCAACGGAAATCGATGAGTTTTCTCCTAGTTTGGCCCTTAGTTGGTTGGAGTTTTCTATAACAGCAGCCTTTTTACTTGTTACCTAACGTAAGACGCAGATCCATTTAGCATTAGACTCAGCATACTTGGATGGGTACTTTGCTTGGCAATCATCAAGGGAGTTAGAAATGAATTCCATGAATAGGTACCTCCTTAAAGTCTAATTCCACGTACAAATTGGGGCCTCTACCCTCATCCTACAAAATGGGAAAATGTGAAGAGAGTAAGAGAAATGGAGAACTCAGTAAACGTTTACTAACAAAACCATAGAAAAAAAGACGCACCAGTAGTTGAAAATATGTAGTATCAAAGCCAGCTCCGAGTGAGAGTATCTGTTTCCTGGCTGGAGCAGTTCCATTGGAACTTGTGCCACTTTCCAGAAACTGAGACACGAGCTTCCGGAAGGCAGCCCAACGTGAAAAGTATCCTAGGGAATCCAAGCCCAGAAGTGTGAGCTCGTCCAAACAGAAGACGGAGCAAAGAAGATTACGCATAATAAAGAGTTACCTCGATTAATGATGGGGGATCTTCGAACCGGTCTTTTCACGAAGAGGTGAACATAATCGTCTTTCATGTATCCCTTTTTGACACAAGACCTTCAAAATTCATAGGAAGAAAACCACACTTATCTATGCTCTAAGCAGAAAGGAAGTCGAAGAGAGAAAGAGAGAAAGAGAGAAAGAGAGGTGGCGTACAGCTTACTGGCGGATGCATCATCGTTTGTAGCCTGCACAGCCGCCCTGTTGCTGCGAGATTCTGCCGGCGGAGTCGCCATATCTTCCGATCACAGAACAGAATGATTACTGACTAGTTCCTGAAGAACCTGCTCATCTGGAAGGAGGATTCGGTCGAGCCCTTTTGGGCTAAAATATGAGAGATTTGAGCCTAGGCCCATTAAGATAATAATGGAGGAAGTAGGCCCATTAAGTTATTAATCAAGGGAAAAAGCAAAAATAAAATCTTGATTTAAAAGGAATTAGACACGTCACATAATTTGCAGTCACATAAAAAAGGAGCAGAGGAGAGTAGAGCAAAGAAGAGAATTTATTGCCGTTTCTCTCTATCGGGTTGTGGAAAAACCCTAACGCCGGACCTTTTCCCGTCGAAATCGTAAGTCTCTTTTCTGTTATGAGTTAACTCCGCCACCGATGCTTTGATTGCTGATTTAAGTGTCGTTCCCGTAGTGAGTGATGGATATCGAGCAGAAGCAGGCGGAGATAATTGATCAGCTCGTTGACCGAGCGTCTAGATGCAACGGCGAGGCCCTGTGGCCCATCATAATCGAAGCTACATCGCATCCTTCTCTTTTCGCCTTCTCCGAGATTTTGGCTCTACCTAATGTTGCACAGGTCTGTCTCCAGTATTACAATGGACGATCTAGGGTTTCTCATGCTTGCTTTAGGAACGTTCTCAAGCTATGATTGGTTGTTTGTGTGTATGTTTTTCCCTTTGGCTTGGTGGTGCTGGTGCTTTCGTCTTTTCTAAACGTTTTCTCGTGTAGAAATCATTTGTAATCCTTCCTTGGATGCTTAGTAGCTTTATCTTAATGTTGCATTCGATTGGTCTCATAAGCTTGTTACTAATGCATTGCAGCTTCAAGGAACCACAAATTCTGTCTACTTGGATGTGCTACGCTTGTTTGCCCATGGCACCTGGGGTGACTACAAATGTACGAAAGACTAGAACCTTTGCATGTTTCCATTCCTTTATTTGGTTCATACACGCTTTCTTACTTTTTCTTATGAACCAAACCCTAGGCAATGCTAGCCGCATCCCTCAGTTGGCTCCTGACCAAATTCTCAAGCTAAAGCAGCTCACTGTGCTTACCCTTGCTGAGTCAAACAAGGTATGACTTCGATATCGTTTTTCTATTTGCCTAAATAAACAAATTATTAATCAGGCTACAGATTGCACCTCCTCTCTCGTCTGTTACTTATCGTTTTCTCTTATGTCTAACTGTGCTTCTTAATGATAGGTATTACCTTATGATACACTGATGGTCGAGTTAGATGTCTCCAATGTTCGTGAACTCGAGGACTTTCTTATCAATGAATGCATGTACGCGGTGAGTGCTCTAAGCATATTTCTAGCTTTTCTTCTTTCCTAATAATCTCTGTTTGTGTTTGCCACCATGCAGCGGGAGGTAGTTGCACAGACAACTAACTGTCCCAATGCAGAAAGGTACAGAAGCATGATACTGACTTTGTTAAAAACTTAATATTTTCCAGGGTATAGTTAGAGGAAAACTGGATCAGTTGAAAAGATGCTTCGAGGTGTGTTGTGTGTCTCATTCTCCCATATAACCATTGTGCTTTTTGTTAAACTTACGGATGCCTCTTACGAGTGTCACATATACTTGGAATCGTGCAGGTTCCATTTGCTGTTGGTAGGGATCTAAGGCCTGGACAACTAGGAGATATGCTGCACACATTGTCAAACTGGTAGTTTCTTTGATCTAGCTTTCTTCTTTCCTTGCCTCTCAGGATTTCTATTTAAAAGGACGCGTACATGATGTTAGAAAATAAGATCTATTGTTCACTTTCTATGTGAAGTGTCATATTCTACATGATATAGTTTGTGCCTTGCTTGACTTTTGAGACTGTTTATGTGTAGGTTGAACACATCAGAAAATCTTCTCGTTTCAATTCAAGACAAGATAAAATGGGCTGATACTATGAGCGAGATGGATAAAAAACATCGCAAGGAAGCAGAAGAAGGAGTGGAAGAAGTGAAGAGATCTCTGTCCATGAAGGTCAGTGATGGTCTTGGATGCCTTAGGGATTCACTATTCCCTACTAAATATATAATGTAACTAATTACGGTTTAGTTAGACTCAGGGCTACTTTAATGTAACCATGAGTTAGAGTCGGGTTAGCTTTTCTGTCTGATATTTTCAGAGAACTAGAGTGGGATTTATCGAGAGTTTAGGTCTTTGTAAGGGGATGGGCAGAGACACCAGTAAGGAATCTCTTAAGGTCTTTCAGCTTTGTAATTCCGTTACTATCATTAATTGAAAAAGGTAATTATGTTTCTTAATATTGAGCGAATCAGTGACTGTGGGGGTGGGGGGGTTTCTTATATGTTACTTATTGTGAAGTTTTAAAAACGAAAACAATGCTGTGGTACATTTTAGTCAAGTGTTAAAGAATGGACTAAGAGTAGAGGAAGTGAAGTGTTTGGACTTGGTGCATTTATCCTTGTATGACTGGAGTGATTTAGTTGTAAATCTTTTTTTGTGGAATAAACAAGGTTTTTGTGCTTTTGATATAATGAAATGTTGGTGGGCTGCTGCTGGATGTAGAAAAAAATTTAGACTATTCTGATGAAATGCGATTGGGAAGGGTGGTGGTCGATGTAGTCTTACTTACATTGTGGGCAGGGGGATGTTGACAGCAGAGGGCATAAAGAGATGTTTGGGGAACCAAGTGGAGTGATGGACTATGAAGAAGATGGGATCCGACCAAAGAGGTAAACATTCCATTAATTGTTGCTTGATATGATACGATTATGTGATGATAACACACGCTCATCTATGGAACGCAGGAGAAGGCATCCGGTACCAAGGTAGAGGGAGGAGAGAGTAAAAGGGATGTGTATGGTGTTGATGGACATACCATTTAACTTTTGGTGGCGAATTTTTACTTTTTATTTTTATCTTGTATAATAAATTCCTCAATTCTCTCGCCTCCGGCCTCTCTTTCTCTCGAGGAAAATTTAGCCCAAAAATGATTATGAATAGAGAGCATAAAAGTTGGTATTTGATGGGTAACATAAAAGTTACGCCTTTCATCGAAACGAGAACGCAGTAATTAAAATAGTCAAAGTTAACGAGCAAAACTAGGTGGTGGAGTCATATGGGAGAAATAATGGAAAGCAAGGCAAGGAACTCTAGCCGTTAGGTTTATAATGTCAGTATTCCGTCTTTTAGCCAAAGGCGAACGTGAGATAGAGCCTGGTGAACTCAGGCGGCGCTTGGTGACCTTCACTGGCTCAGGGCCATCAATGCCGATGAGGTGAGGGAAGTTGAGCTTAGCCTTGGCCCCACGCATCTTGAAAGCCGCTCGGTCGTAGGCTGCTGCTGCTTCCTCAGCCGTCTCGTAGGTGCCGAGCCATATCCTGGCTCCATGTTTGTTGGGGTCTCTTATCTCTGCAGCGTATTTCCCCCAAGGCCTTCTCCTCACTCCTTTGAAGTTTCCCCCTCTTCTCTTTGTGGATTCCAGATCTGGACTGGTACTGGGGAAAGAATGGAGAGTTTCCGAGTCATCCTCCAGCAGATGCCGGCGAATCGAATCCAGAACCGAGGAGCAGTTATATGATGTGAGATCTCCTTGCATTCTCTTCACTTTGGAGTCTTTGATAGATCGCTAGCGAGCTTTTCTTTCTTTCTTTTGGATGACTTTAAGAGTATCTCTCTCTATATATATTGAGGTCCCTCCCTCGTATCTGTTTTACTAAATTATATTTGCACTTGCTTGGAAACGCCTTATTTAGTCACGTTTTCCACTCACCTCCTGCCAATTTATTTATTCACAACAAATCAACGTGACGAGGATATCATAGTTTTAATATTCCAGATTGTCCTTTACATTCTTTATGGCCTTTTGGAACTTGTTGGACTAAGCTTTTATTATTTATAACTGTACTACTTTGTTTAAGTGAATATCATTATTCCGTATTTCTTCTATGAACAAGTTTATCATGGAAGTAAAATGTTCGAATAAAACATTGTGAGCCGGGTCATGTTAACCCAACTTCCCCATTGTAAATCAATATTTCAATGTTGTGTACATGGGATACAAAATGCGCTTGCCTCACTCGAGCTCCGGGAGCATTTCACCTCTCTACGATGGATTTTTGGAGAGTGATATATACATATCGTCAAGTGATGCAAAGCATTACACTGCCGTTAGTGGGAGTGTGAATTAATTAGGTGTGATCTCAGCCCCAATTAAATATAGTTAATTAGTGACTTAGTGTAGTGAGTGAGTCATGTTGCTACGGTATCATGTTGTGTGACTAAGCATTTCCTTACCTGTGTCTCAAATGTCAAAAATATAGTAGCTTGTGAACACTAGTAACATAGAATGTCGCAAGTAACAAAGACCATGAGGGAAAATATACGACTAGAGCATGAGCCGGGTTGGCGAAGGTTATGAGATGTCGAGGTCGAGGATGAGGTTAGTATACCTCCACTGCTGATCTGATTTGTCTCTAAGCATCTCTGCGTACACTTTGCTACCTAGCTCCTCTTAAGATAGAGCACAGTGTAAGTAAGTAAAGGATATGGTCCAGATTTATAAAGATTGTAGTTTTGATTTAGGCTGTTGGTTGTAAAGATTTTGGGTTTAGAAATTATAATTGTTAATTAAAATATTTTTAAAGTCTAATTAGTTTTTGAAGCTCTGATTGTTGATATTTTTTTTTTACAAAAATCAAATTTATTTTAAATTTATGAAAACAATTCAATATTATCTTACTAATTTAATCCTTCAAATTAATGAATAACTATATCGTGACAAGTAACAATATATAATTTAAAATATTGGTATGTGTGAAAATATATTCTATTTAATATCAACTAAAAGAAAAGTTATAAAATTTACAAATTTAAAAAACTTTTTCCTTTAATAATAATCAAAATAAAAATAAATTTATAAATAAAAAGGATTAAATGCTTTATTCAGAAAAAAAAATTATAGAAGTCATTTTAAACCAAAATAATTTCTTTTAAAATATTCTAAAACACAAAAAATCAAATTATTAACTAATCTATGTCGAATTTAATTTTTATTTTATTTTATATATTTCTCAAATTTTTTAACCACGGGTTATAAAATAATATTTTGAATAATTTTATATCAAATCTAATAAAGACTTAAATATATTATGGATGCTATTATGAAATTTTATTATAATTTATTATTTTGCGATTATATAATAAAATATTCTACTAAACGCATCGTATTTTTTAAGAGGACTCTTCATTTATAAATTATATTTATTTTTAATTGGTATAATATGTAAAATTAGACTAAAATTTTTTTATTCGTTTAAAGGCTTTACTTAATATTTGTTTACTTTATAGACTTCTTGAATTTTATAATTAATATAATTAATTATATTTGAATGATTTAACATGAATTTTAATATAGTTCTTATTTAGTTATAACATATATTATAATCAAGTTTATTTTATTATAAAAATAAATATTAAATTATTAGCATAGATAATTAATATTAAATCTACAAAAAGATAAATTTTAAAACTAAAATAATTGATGAATATCAAAGTAAAAAAAATTTATCTACAGTGATTATTTATTTCATAAGACTAATAACCAAAAACTTTATTGAGAAGTAAGTGGATAGATTGAATAAAATTTAGATGAATTTGTTGAGTAACCGGATGTTACTGATACATGTTATATTGCTTCTTGATTTGATGGATCTCCGTCTGTCGATTTCGGCCCAATCAACAAACGAAAGAAAAAGACCCAACCAAACATGTTTGGAAAGTAAGAGAGGCGGCCTCCGATCAGTTTCATAAAGCCTTTTAGTGAGTTATATGTGGCTCTTTTGGGCTTGGGCTATATCATCAGAAAGTAATTTATGTTTATTGAAAAGTGAAAACTCAAATCTCTCACACATTCATTTCATCGTTTGTTTTGTGAGAACAACGACAAGAAACGAGAAATGCAAAAAATATAGTCGCAGATACAATACAAAGCATTAAGCATCAACACAGAGAAATACAGAGACACGATCAGGGAATGTAATGGGTTTTTGAAATGAGGTTGAACTGGACTTGAATGGTGATTCTATCTGCCACGAGGTAGCCTTTGGAAGGGTTGTGGAGATCCGCGAGAGACATGAAACGTTGGAATCCCAAAGACGGCACCTCTCGAGAGTACCACTTGCCGACTGCGTGCAACACACAGGCAGAAACACACATTATACATCGTCATAAAGTTGAGTCAAACAGGGAAGAATATAAAGCCTTACGTTGCCTCTGGATGTTGTTGGATGGTTGAGCGTTGAGGACTCGGACGCTGGCGTTGGCGTAGACCTTCTCATTCACACGGAGGCTCTTCGTGGTGGTCTCTGATAACTCCAAGTAGATCGACAAGTAGTTGCGCCATCCATCCCCGTCTCCTTTGGGTGCCACTCTCAGTTTCCTGCGTATATTAAAAGTTATTATCATTGCTCTCTCTCTCTCTTCAAACACATATATCTGTAGTAAGAGAGGGGTTCATGTTCATTCATTCACCAGTTACTTCCGCCGACGGCGAACTCATCCGAGTAGGCGAACTTGTGCTCTTCCAATAGCGAGAAGTGCAATATCCTCCACGTGAAGTTTCCGGTTTCAGGGAAGGAGAGTCGTTCCGAGTTGGGATTCGGTTTCAGGACTAGGACCTCAACTCCAAACTGGCACTTGTCTCCCTTGAGGTACCCACTGTTCTCGTTCAAGAATGTCTTCAGGGTCATCAATTGCACTACTCCCCACTCTGTTTTCGCTGCGTTGAATCGCTGCACTTCCGTCTCTGCACACCACCATTCAATTCACTTCAACTATTGTATCAAAATAAAGAAGAAAGACGAAAGCTTTTGAATCATTGGGACTCACCCTCCACTACCAAGTACTTGTTCCGAGACTTATTCTCCACAAAGAAGCTGATTTTCGCGTCCATCTTCCACCCTTGGGGCAATGAACTTGCCTTGTATAGTTTCAAATATAGAGATATATGATCTGCTCCTCCGTCCGCAGTCTTACCACTCGGGTACAGTGTCAGTGTCCTGTTCACTCTCAAAACCATGTCAACCATTTCATCTTAACCAAATTGTCCATAGAAAGGAAATAATGTAAAATACTCTGGATACCTACCAATTGTAACCTCCGGACTGAAACACATCTGATTCGTAAGACTCAGCGCCAGTGCTCACCAATTTGGAATAGGAGTCGATGTTCAGAGCATAAGAGGAAGGAGGGACATCTCTTAAACCCCTATTGATGGAACCGATGCTGCCATTGAGCAAGGGCATGAGCTTAACCAAGGGCATGAGCTTCACCAAGGGCATGAGCTTCACCAACACAACACATGACAAGAGGCAGAGCAACAGAGTTGTTAAGTACTTGGTCTTCGTCTTCTTCTTCTTTAAATCTTCTTCCAACAGCATCATCCTCATCCTCTTCTTTCCTTCTTCAGATACACTCGTGTTGCTGTAAGGATGCTACTACAATTATCTCTTCTACCTCTCTCTTGCTCGGTGGGGAACTCTTATAAAGAAAGACTATATCGGCAGTTATAGATGAGGTTTCTTTTGTTTCCCATATTTAACACGTGTTCTTGTTCTTTTTCTATAACTAAAAACAAAAATAAAAACTTGTAACTACAGCACCTCTCTTCACGAACCAAAAGCACCTCTCCTCACGAACCAAAAAAAAGTCCCTTTAGACAGAACACAGAAGTATCAAATAAAGAGATGTTGACCCCATCGGTCAAGATATCAAATTAAGATTTCCTGATGAAAAAATATTAGTATTTGTAATATAATTTAGTACACATTTAAAACTCTTCTTACCAATGCACATGTTAATAATAAACTATTAGTATTTGTAACATAATTTAATTATACATTTAAGACTCTTCTTCACGATGCACATGCTATTGATAAAATAGTAGTATTTGAAATGTTATTTAATTATACATTTAATACTCTTCTTACCAATGCACATGCTCTAAGAGCCTCGTATTGTTCAAATTAGACGAATTTCCATATATCAAAATATTCGAGTAGATAATAGACAGCGTTTAAGAGAAGTACACGTACTCTCAATCATTTTTCTTTTTTTATAAACCACAACTTCTTTAAAAGAAAAACATTTTTTTATATGTACTAAAAGCAATCCCTTCATACAACACCTTTTTTTCAAGGAGCCCTTTTGGCTAGTTAACAGATGCTCCAGTTATAAGATTTTTTAAAAACAAGGACAAGAACACGTGTTAAATACGGGGAAAAAGTAAAAATGAGCATTTTTGTAATTAAAAAACAAGTTTATGATATGAATCTTTGAAATAAGACATGCAAAGAAAAAGTAGGCTAAATAAAGATCCTTATCCTGAAATCTCTCTATAATCTAGTGTTACAACATAGAACCAAGGGGTGTAAATTGGAAAGCCAGAAAAGTTAATGAGAGTTGTCGGAGACCCAGCCGGAGACCATTCCCTCGTCAACGGGCTTTAAACCACCACATGACCTAGCGACCGATTCAAAGAGTTTCTCAATCTCGGGCGCACACCTGATGAAGGCTTGTTTCCAGAAGCCATATCTTGGATTCTTGATGAGCTCAATGAATGTTATTAGGAGTCCCCATGGATGCGGCCGGTTCACAATTAGCCTTTCCAACAACACTCTTGTTATCTGCTCCTGAATGATCTCCTGTTTCATTCATGCCACAAGATGAAAATTTTAAGAAAAAATAGATTCCCAAGTCCCTTAATATATTTAACTACACAACAGACAGACTCGTGACTCGTGAGAGAGGTAAAGCGACCCCTCACCTGGTCAGACTCGAAGAAGAGATAGAGCATGATGAAGGAGAAGTAATGAGTGTGGTTGTTGGGATATCGAAGCTGATTGGCGATTGCATTCAGGAACAGATACCGCCCTTCTGTATCAAGTTCCATACTTAAATACTTGAACATCTGCAAGGCCACTACATTTTGAGCCTGTGTCTCACCCGCCTGTAGCTGCTGAATAGCCTGTTATCGCAATGCACCGGAAAATTATACATTTATTCATCTTGCTACAATAGGATCGATTCAGTAAACTAAGGCTTTAAATAAAAGCGTCAGCGTATCCGTCATTTAGAACCATACCTGCATTCCAGTATATAGCACAAGCGAGTTGATCAATGGTACACTGTAACGGGTTCCAGCTGAGCTAGCCTCGCTGGACGAGAGTAGTAGCTTCTGCTTCAGCTCACTTAGGAAAGTTGAATTCTGTTGCCTCGACTGCATAAAATTATTATATATCAGTATTTCCTGATCTAATCTGAAAACCACCCAAAAGGGAGAGTAAGTACAAGGAAGAATCAGATGATCCATTACAGTGAGATACTCGTCCACGTCATTCTTCATTTGCTTTCCTTTTAGCGCAGAATCAACCTCAGAAAGGATACAGGGAGCCTCTACAATTTCAGGCAGCAAATCAATCTGCAGTGAACAAGATAAATCAGCTTACAAGGAATATGTTTTCTTTAGAAAATGAGCATGCTGCATTATCCACTACAATCTCGAACCTTTAAATTTGGGGTGGAAGGATCTGGAAGCCTCATGTTCCGTGGAAAAGAACTGAGAATGATATTTCGCATTTGTATACAACTTGAAGGAATCACATCACAGAAAGTAAAATGATAATCGCAGAGGAACTCCGGGAAGTCATGAAGCAGCACCAGCAACACTCTCAATGTCCCTTTGTATAGGAAATGAACCTGCATAATTGATAAACAAACAAGACATCGAGACAAGTATAAATTACCTTTAACTATATCCTTATTGTTAAGAGCAAAATAACGGGAGAGTAAAAGGTACAAACCGGTCCTCCGAGTTCAGCATTTCTCAAAAATGGCTCAAGAAACTGGAGCAAGTCTACCAGGAGGCGCTGAACATATGGCCAACCTTTCTGACCATTTACTGTAAGTAGCTTGGGCATGAAGCTTCTGTGGCTGACCAACTCTAGCCATGCAAAGCTGTAAATTTTATAAGAACCTTAGTAGAGTAGAAAAAATATATAACACAATTGATTAATCAAAGAAAAGAAGATACATATGTCAACCACATGAAGTATTCGACTTCTCCCATAGTTCTCGAATATTGCACTTTAAATAAAAGCATTACAAGAAACAACTTTCTGTCCTACCTGAAAGCGGGAATCTTAAGAGGCTGCAATGCGTGGAATGCATTGGCAAAAGCTGTTAGAACCTGATACAAACGATGAATGTTAGTGATAACAAGATATAGTAGCAACTATTTCAAGGAAAACAAAACGCACCTGAAAGTTTGCACCATCAGTCCCAGGGTCCAGGGAACATAAGTCCAGCAGCCAGTTGATGAACAATCTAAAATATGGCCTTGGATTGAGTGATGTCTTTTTATCTTCTGCGTCCTTTTGAATAGACCTCACAGTGACAGCCATGATCTGCAACCAGTAATCAATATCAAACCCACTCAACTTTTACACGGTACTAGCAAAAGTTGAGTATATTTCTGAGAAGCGTACAACGGTGTCCAACTAACCTCCGAAAGAAGAAATAACTTGCTGCTAGACTCCTGTTCCGGGAAATACTGAATATGTTATGAGAAACACACAAAAAAGTTTAATCAGCAAAAGTATTTTGGGCTTAATTATCCGCGCTTCACCCCATAAACTTAATGAGCATTACCTTCAAGATTGAATATACAAGTTTTGCATAAATATCAATGATAAGGAATGATGGACTCTGAGCTTGCTGAGGAGATTGCACCGCACCAGAACTAAATCCTTCCGAAGATATACAATGAGCAACAGAAAGTTCCTGAAAAAAGAACACCCGAGTTAATAAATAAGGCCTCTCAAAATTTTGAAAGCGTGGATGATAAGAAAACTTAAAAGGTTTAAATCACCAGAAGAATTCGGAAAAAACTCTCTGTTGTATCATCACCCTTCAGTAGTCCAGTCTGATGCAAATGCAACACATACTGTGAACAAGCGGTTTCATTTGCACCGGAAACTTCGCATATTTGATACCAGCTTTCAAAAAGCGTGGACACCTGCCGAAACATCCCAGAAAAAAAAAAGATAAACATCACGTACGAGATATGTATGTGCCAACATTAGAACTGAAGATATAACAGAATATATGAACACATAAACGTATATGTAATGGCAGAAACAGATAATACATAGCACTACCGTGGAAATTAATCAATTATATTCATATACAAACCAAAAGGTTATGAAGAGAAACAAGCATATTTAACGATATAGCTTCACAAAACGTTTCTTTTGAAATCGTTATTTATATCTTGCAACTTGATCTTGCTGGTGCAAAAAAATTAGATTCATGCAATTTCTAATTTCTAATACAGCAACAACAACAACAAAAAATTCTTCATCCATTTCAAAGAAATGAAAACTAGTAACGTGCAGAAAACTTACCCGACTCCGGAAACCCGCAGAATCTGATTCCAAGCTGGTATTCTCTTCTGTATTAGCGATGGTATTGCAAACAACCTGATAACACAGCTAACATGTTAAATGAGTTTACAGCCTGAACACAACCAACATTCGGAAATGAAATCAACTGCAACCTTTTCATCCTTTGATTGCCTATCACTGTTCTCATTTCCGGTTGAGCTATCAGAGAGACCACTTGTGTTAGTAACTGGATTACGTATGATGTCAATTAGTTGTTGCAATGACTCGGGAGATCCAGATTTTGTGGAAAGCTACATCCAAACAAGGGCAAAAAGATTGTAACGTCACCAAATTATAATGTCAAATTTCTTAAACATGCAAACATAACAACCAAACAATATTTGAACCTAACCACGGTATCTGTCAGTTGACGTTCTATAATAAGTATTACGCGGCAGATTTAGCATAAAATCAATATTTGCACCCTTATATTTTTATAACGCATATTAACTGTCATTTTTCGAACAAGGAAATTCAAGATTGCAACAGAAAACGGCGAAGAAAGTTAAAATTGTAACCTTTGCCAATGCATCAACAAGACTGTGAAGCTCTGAAATGACACTCGACTCCTCAGTGACCAAGGATTGGAGTAGAGAAATAGAAAAGTCAGTAGCGCTCTCTGCACAGCAACAAAACTAGTTAGCAACGTTCACTTACACACACACACACACAAAAAAAAAACAAATACACAAGGACATAAACAAGTATATGCTGTTCATCATACTGTTTCTCCCTCCATCAAGATGCTTCGCCATGTGGACGTTGTACTCCGCTAGGTTAAGTAACTCGCGTTGGATAAGACCCATAGTAATATCTTTGTTGAGCTTCCGTTCCTCCTCTGAGTAAATCACCTATGTCAAGAAGTTCCGCAAAAGTAAATAAGTAAAACTATATATCCAAAAAAAAAATCTTGTACCCATATAACCGTTTGAGGATACTTCCTTTCATATATTATCAGTAGCTCCAACTACGGGAAATAGGCTCAATCTAATACCCCTTTTTTTGGAAATCCGACTCAGTCTAGTACTTATATGATATGTGTTATGTCAGGAAATACGGGCATAATTTTGAAAATAACAGAAGCAACGGAACTAAAAAAGTGTGAAATAGAGTTCAAATATGAATACATAGATCTTGAAAAAGGTCGGTAACATACCCAACTAGTGAGCTCTTTCACCACACGCTTGCAAACATCACGAATAGCCACAAGAATTGCTAGGTTAGCACTGACGTGAAGGTTACTTGATGCATTGTCATAAAGAGCCTTGAAAGCTTTTTGAGCGACAGCTAAAGCAGCTTCATCTCTGCTAACACATCTGAGGATGATTTCAGGAACTTCAGAAACTACCGCCTGAAAAATCAACGAGATCTGCAGTAATTAATACGATATCGGCTGAAACCAAAGTGGCCAAAAAATCACAAACACCATTTCCCAAAATTAAGAAACGTTTAAAAAAATCCATTGATATACGGTGAACATAAATGGAATACGAAACTCCATTATAACCACTTAGGCACTAGGAAATCAAGTACCTGAATTTCATCGTCTCCTGCACTATTAGCCACTAAGTCCTCCATCTGAAACAGCTTCAATCAATATGTGATATAGAGAAGCCAAAATTGATGTAGCAATGTAAAGAAAAACATAACAAGTACTTTACTAACCTTCTGAGTAACAATATGATACTTATCCAAAGCATCTCTGGTGGACAGAGAAGGCTGTATGATACTATTTCCACCAATACGTTCCATGGTAGCTGCTGAAGTCAAAGTCTGCAATGATGCTCCGGTTTCCTTGTGTATAAATAAGAACCCAAGTTAGTAATTTAATAAAAACCTAAGCGAGTAAAAATCAGAAAACACACAGTACTCTCACTTTCATCGTGGTGTCAGAGGAATCAACCAGGCTCAATTCAGAGGTTGAAAGGGATTTAGAGAATGGAAGACCGCCTGCGTCACCAGCTGGATCAACTTGTGAGCTTTGAACAGAGAGGCAAGATGAAAAATCAACATATCAGCTGTGTTATACGAGAGAAGAAATGTACGCAGTATTATCAATATGCGACGGCAAAGAACCTTAAATGTGAAACTGGAGAAGATTCAAAACCCTCCACAGAAATATCTGATGTCCGCGAGACCATATCCATCCGAGAATTTCCAGCACTAGACAAAAAGTCCGAAGCACTTTTTCCTGACACTGGACCATAACCACTACCAAGCCCAACATCGCCAGATGAGCTAGAAGAAGCAGATAAACCGTGTGAAGTTTGGGTTGACTGCTTTTGCCAAGGAAGTTGAACGAAGTCCTGAAAATGCACATGTAAAGCTTAGTTATCTAAAGACAAAACATACCAGAGGCCCTGTTAAAAAAGGTACCTCGTAAACTCGCTGTTGAGACAGGGACAAATGTCCTGGTTTTGGACGGAGCGACTCTGGTATAAAACTGACAGAATTCTGCGATAGAATGTTTGGATCAAAAAGGGAGGATCCAGCACCATCTCTATGCTTTCTCCGTAACAACAATTGCTGGGCAATGTCCGCATCAATAGTTTGTATTGCCTGTAGAGAAACAGACATAAACACATCACTGAACTTTAGAGAGACGCTAAATCATAAATAAGAAAAGGAAACAAGACGGAATTATCCCTAGTAAACGGAGGTACCTGCATTCCAATCTAAACCTATTCCGTTTATTTATTTTTTAATAATAGAACAAAAAGCTGGAACAGAGACAAAAACCGAGATCAAATATCTAACACAAACCTTCTCTGTAGCCGCCTGTTCAATGGCAGCACAACCCAAATCAAGGTTGTCATTGGTGACAAGTTGCACAATTTGTTCAAGAGCTTCATTTTTTATGTTCAGACCCTGGAGCGAATTCCGTAGATGACCCGATATTGAAGTGCGCAGGGGTTCCTACAAATACCAGAGAATGCACAAAACTTTAGAAAGAAAATAGAGCTGGTCGTTTAGTGTTACATGACAGAATATAATAGCATGATTATAAACGAGATGTAAGCAAATCTCTTAAGAATCCAAGCCTCATAATCAGGAACAACCTTGCACGTCACATGAGCTAAACTCCCAGCTAAACTCGCTACCATCAAGTGAGCTGCATTATATATACGTGTCTCATCCGGTTCCAAGGCATAATCCTGGAGTCAAAGAAGAAAAATTAAAGAGATGGAACAAAATATACATGAAATAACGGAAGTCTCATCTTGAGACTGACGAATTGGAGATAAGGAAAATATTTGAGACAAGAGCGTAAAACAACGTAAAACAAAGCAGACAAGTTCAGATTAGCTAACCTTTAGCACAAGCTCTTTTGTTGTTTGGCAAGCAATACAAACACTTCGTTGAACAATACCAGACACAATCTCCTTGATAGCTCTGTCCATGGCAAGTGGTACCACTCTGAAAATGGATAAAAATTTAGAATGTCAACGAAGATACCTTCACTGCGCTACAAGCATAATAATTTCACCAGTAGGAGACCATTAGTCACAAACCTCTGAAATGGAAAGTGCATACCATATCCACTTAATTTCTGATTGATAACAACATGATTTCCAATGTTGGGAAGTGCTGCTGACAGCTGCTGTCCATCATAATAACAGTAGAAACGGTTTGAACCAAGCGAATATTTAATAACTTTGATCGATATTAATAGAATGGTAATCGTACCTGGCTAATAGAAAACAATGGGGATGGAGTCGACTGGAACAGTCCCTGAGGTGACGGGAGCTGATCAGACAAGCCTAGAGTTACCACTTTTTCGTCTTCCATCAAAGTATTAGTATAAACACGTTGAGGGGCAGCATACTGGAAAAAAAAAAACAAGGGGCTAAATATTGTTGATAACCAAAAACTAACACTATAGGTCAATAAACAATAGTAGAGATGATATAACCTGTGATAATAACTTGGAGGGAACCTCTGTATTAGGTGAATTTGCAACATCAAGAGGTAGGTCTATTTGCTTAAGAGGAGAAATTGTTTTCGGCTCCTGGATCATCTGTGGTTGAGATATATGCGTCACTCCAATATCTTTGTTGCTAAAATCAGGATTCCCATCTATTTCTCTCTTCCGATCCTTTAGAAGGGAAGTTGGCGCTACTTCCTTCAAATCAACACCAAGGTTCTTGAATAAAACCTGAAGAGAAAAAAGAGATGAGAACTAAACAGTAGATACACGAAGAGGAACAACTCGTACGTTAAATAACTCGTTGATGCTCAGGAGGAACAATCATCTTTATGAAGTCATTATTAAAAACAGATACCTCTATGTCAAACTTCAGATTCATTTTTAGGTTTGGCATTGAATAGATCTCAGCGAGCAACCCAAGTATAGCCATCGTCCAAGGATTAGGAGGCTGGTAAGCAATACTGTTTTGGCATGGCTCCAGAACCTGCAGCAACCGCAAAATAGAACTCAGGACATCAACCCCAGAACAGCTAGGAAAACTAATCAACCATCACCAACCTTAGAAGTAAAGGGAATGACTGCTATCATCAACCCTTTTTCATATGCCTGCAAATGGAGAAGAGAAACAAACTTCACTATTAAGAAATTGGCACAGACAATATAAAACAATGAATAAATAGTTTTGAAGGGAACAGAAGCAAACACCTCCACAATCAAGGATTTTGGATCAATTTCTCGCGCTCTCAAAACATAATTTCTTCCAATGGTCAACTTTCCAAGCCAGCTGCCTAAATTTTTAAGCAGAGATCGCTCTTCCGAACTTGACTTTATGAGCTCTGAACCCAAGAGAACCTGAAAAACAAAGAAATTAAGGAAGTAAAAATTTTGCTAAACTGGATGAAAACCCATCATAAGAAATCGCTCGTATGAAGAATATTTACCTTGCAATTTTCGTAAGTATTTTGAAGTATCTCCTTAAACAACAGCTTTGAATCAACTTTGTCCAAGAACTTCAAGTACAAATCATGAAAATTGGGCTCGATGCTCGCTCTACCCATGCAGGAAAACAATAAGAAGATCAAAGGGGAATCTCACATAACTTGCAAACTTAAAAACACAGCAATCCATACCTTTTCATGACCATATACTGAGCGAACCAGGGATAGTACTGGTGAGGCAAAATCTCAGCAAACTCTTTCCCTTTAGATTCAATGTTCGCTGTAGATATATTATTGATTATGAAAGAAATTTTGTCCTGAACATCTGAAGGTGGAGCCTGGAAAAAGGAAAGACTTATTCTTGTTATTCATACTAAATAGTAGGCAGGTGGCATGTTGAGAATTCATTATGCAATGTAACCAAAAGCAAATAATTCCAAATGTAAATGAACAGCACAGCAAATACCTCTATTGCGTTTTCTCTTCTCTCTGCTGCTGCAACCAGGGTTTCTATGTTCAAAGCAGAGCCAAACCCTGTGATAATCAGAGACTATTACGAACACTTCCTACCGTATTTCAAAAAATTAGTTACAAAATTAAGCGAAGTGGAGATTACTCGTCGAAGTGGCTCCACGAGCTGGACGAACAAAACCAGATGAGGTTGATGAAGTAGTCGAAATGCCAGGATTCTGCACGGGTAACTAGCGAGATTAAAGGAAAATATACGAGAAAAAGATCACCTTAGGAATGACAGAAACATCAGCGTAAGTGTTTATAAGAAAATAAAAAGAGCACGAGAACATGATCACCTTAGGGATGACAGAAACATCAGCGGAGGTGTTAGATGATGAGGGCAGAAGTGGCTTTGCTTCGATAGATGGCACACTTGGCACTCTGCTGCGGTCATCAATATGCACTTCATTTTTCTGTTGAGGCTGTACAGATAAAGGAAGTTGGAGTGTAGACTGGCCAATTCCAGAACCACTTAACTGACAACATAAAGAAATAACAAAACAAAACAATGTGTCAATTTAATTATCGCCTTAAATTTCCGAAAATCCCATTCACGGCCAAGAAATATATAAGTGAACCCAGACCACGACAAGCTTACAGTATTTATTTACATAACCGCTACAGAGCTGAAAATGAAAGGCATGAGACTAGAAATAGAAACGATCAAGCATTTTCTTTTCCCTTTCCAAATTTGAAACTGTCGCGAAATCAACTTATAAGAAGATTTATAATAGCTAAACAACGGCAAGACAAGCAATCATACGGAGATATCAATATAGACGATAAGAGTAGCGCAGACTGTCAAAACAAAATTTTGACATCAACATTATACCTCGCCATTTCCAGGGAAAGACTGTGACGGACCAGGGTGCGAAACAGAGGCATCTGATTCTAGATTACCAGATGAGATCCTTGAAAGTGCTTGTTCAATAACAGTGACTAACTCGGGGTGAGTGCTACGCAGATTGGAAATTTGCAAAATATGGTTGCAGTACTGAGGCAATTCAACCAGACGATTTACGAACTGTTCCAGAGCTTTGCTTCCGAACAAAAACATCTGCATAAATCAGGAAAAAAAAGAAGATGACAGATCTCTTACAGTAAAAAGTCGGGAGACAGATAAAATCACAGAAGAATCCATACTTTTGAATCTGCAGGCTTACGCAAAGAATCCAAGACTAGACGTAGTGCCATCCCCAGTGTGAGGGAACTTATAAGTTGGTGCTTTATAACAGAACCTGAAAATTGTACAAGTAGACACGGATTTAAGAGAATGTAACGACAGCAATACAACGTGAAAGGAGATGCTCAAACAACATGTCACTGTTAATTTTCAAAATTGAGGAAATTCTTCTGAAAGATTATCATCTTGCATAACTTGCCAAGTGGTTGCCCCAGTTATAGTACGCTAGTAAATGTTGAAGACTAGACACAATATTATGACAGGGAAACGAAATCATGGTATCCCCCCACTACAAAAAGTAAAACATCCTTTAGATGACCCACTCACCAAAAAGGATGGAGGCTATTTTCAGCTGCCTCTCGGGATACTTGGGGAAAAATCGATATTCCTCGAACAGATTAGCAATCATGCATTCAAAAATTGATTTTTCCCTGTAAAAAAAAACAACCTCGTGATTTTTTTTTATGCAGGAGGAGCCCGGCAAACTTGATAAGATAAACTGATTTTCTAAAATATGTATAGTTGGCCATTATCAAACCTTTGAACCGAAGAGTCCTTGTATCGTGAAAGCATTTGAACCATTGCATCGACACTCAACTGGCCAGAAAACATTTGATGGAAATAAGCGTTTGCTTCTGCCTCAACATCGTCTCCATATGCATTGGAAGCTGATGAATCTTTAGCCTCGCCATTCTGCAGTTTCGAATTACAATCCAAGATGGCTGCATAGACCTTTTCTATCTCTTCGACCAGTTGAGATGAAGTAATCACATTATAGTGAGCTTTCAAAACCTGCAATAAATGTTCCAACAAATAAATCCCAACAGACACGAAGTAACAGACGAGCCAAATAAGGGATCCTAACTAACTTTCAAAAGTGAAGTGGTTGCATCCAAATGAGCATCTGATAACGGATCAGAAGGATGGAAATGTTTGGACGTAAAATCCTCCGATTCGCTAAAATGCACATTCTTGACAAATTTAAGACACTCCTGAACATGAAAAAAAAAATAATTCTAGATGTTAGGTACGATCTTCTCATCTCATTATGAAATTAAATTGGAGTTTTGATTGAGAAAAAAAAATTGATACCTCAGCAAAGAGGTCCTTATTCACGTATAGACAGTTTGGTAACCAGTTCTCAATGTCCAAATAACCTCTCAATGAGGCAAGGACTGCCAATCTGATGCTGAATGAGACTGGGACTGATTCTAAAACAACAGAGAGAATCTGAAATAGTAAAAGTCCGAAGATTAGTTCATAGATACAGAGACGCTAATATAAGAAACAAATCATAGTAAGGATATAAACTAAGTCACCGTCGCTCATTTCAAATCAAATATATTCACCTTAAGCTCATGGCAGATATCAATTATATTGAGTATACTGTCTGCTTTAAGATTTTGAGCATATAAAATCCCCCACAGAACGAGCTCAGCATTCTGATGCCAGAGATTAAGGATAAAACCACTGTCCTGGGAATTCGTTATTATCACGGGAAGAATTGCAGAAACCACCTCTCGCTGGATGAGATTATAAGCCGTCTGCAACAGCAGGAAAAACATACTTAGCCAAACAAAAAAGTCAAGGTTACGAGCATACATCAACAAGGACCAGTCATGGAAAATTACTTTGATGCGTGTCATTCCAATAAGCAAGGTTTTAGGACACTGTGTGAGTGGATACTGGAGCAGCGAACTAACTAAAACAGTATGACCTCTCTCGGCTAGTTGGCATAACACATCTAAGAGATCGAGAGATAGCCAGGCTTGATTGGAAAGTCCAAATTGTTGCTCATGGCTGTTCATGTTATTATCATTATATACCTACAAAACAGATGGTCAGAATAGTTATTAAGGAAGAACAGCTCTAGATACAGACGCGTGGTATCTCACCAGCTTCCTGGGAGAATGCGCAAAGGTGAATACTTCTGGCGGGGCTGCTATTGCATGCTTAAGAAAGGATAATTGACCTTCCATATTTTTCCAAACAGAAGCGCATACAGCATCAAGAGGAAATGGGTCCTGAAAGAATTCAGTTTAATACCATTAAAACAACAGCGGAAGTGGAAACAAAATATTCTGAACGTTCGGGTTAGACAGTATGAGCACACACCTTGCAAGCAGTTTTATATAGCTTCATGAAAAACGAGAAAGACTCCATATTGGGGATGTCAAATCCAGTATGGTCAAGATTCTCGATTACTTTCCTCCAGCTTGTGCCAGGAGCCTGTTTTAGCACAAAAACATAAGAGCATGATACCAATTAACATATTAGGTAGATGATTCTATTAAATCCATTGATGAAAGAAAGATGATTATGCACACTAATCACCAAAAAAGAGAAGAATAATGCAAAGATTGAAATAAAATTTTGAAGCTATCAATGATGTTGATTAGACAAAGAACACGGGTCTTAGATAACTTACAAGCTGCTTGACTGTTTCAATTAATATGTCAACATTCCACGACCTTGGCGTGGGAAATTCAGTCGGAAGAGAGCAACCAAGGGCCAGGGTGAATGTTGAAAAGGTGGTGTGGTTATCTTCGAGATCATTACATGTACGAGCAACATTAGCAAGAATCCTCGAGATAGCAGCCTCTGTTAGTGGTGCAAAGCTAGAGAGGATCTGCTTGCATTGTTGGGCATCAGCAGTGAACCCGGAACCTAATTCTCCCATGAGATCTCCAACAGCAACTTCCTTGTCGATTTCAGCTAAGATAGCGTCAATGTCGTCCTCAGGGGAATCACTGTGAAAATCCATAGAGAGTCAAGAGTGTGTAACAACATAGGATGGAATTGGAGAAGGGGTAAGAGAGGGACCTGAAAGCATCAGCTTCGTGAGAAAGGATAGGAGTAAGAGCAAAAGAGAAGTCATCTTTCGGTTGAGCAGAAGACAAAATGTGAATGAAGGAGTCCAAATGGCGGGAGAGGTCCTCGGATTTCTGGAGAAACAAGACAACATTCTGAATTTGCTCGGTAGACTCGATGTGGGCACCAGTATCGGCACACAGTAGGTCAACCTGGGTGAGTAGCAAGCTTCGTCCTAGGAAAAGGAAAGACCAAAAAGAAGCCAACGATCAGAGGATAAACAAGAGAGGAGAAAGAAAGAGGCGGGCGGGGGGAGAACGGAGCTCACCAGTTGTCTTTGCATCGGACCGTTCAAAATCGGCGAGGGAGAGAGCAAAGCTAATTTTGTCAGAGACAGAAAAGTCCAAAGCAGCAGTGAAATCATGCACAAATGCTTCAGTGAGCTCAACGTCTTTGAGGGCGTGAGACAGCACGGTCCCGAGATTCGAACTTTTCAGGACACGTTTGAAGACCAAGGATACAAGTCTCTCGAGCGGCGAGGAATGAGGCTGGATGAAGCAATCAATGCATGTCTTCACAACTGGAATGCTAGTCTCAACGCCATAGTCAACCAACTGCCAATTTTGAATTAGAATCAGACACAAAACATAACACTGAGGATGAATATCTACACGATACTCGGACAGAGAGGCTACCTGACAGATCTCTTGTGCGATCGAGTCGACTTGGGAATCATTACAGCTCTCCAGCAAGAACCGGGTGTGCCCGGCCACCTTGGATGGAATCATCAGCATGGCAATCCTCCGAGATCTGAAATGCTTTTTGGGGTCTAGGGTTCCAAACCGAGTTGCAGCTAGGGATTTTTCTCACGAACAAGATTGATTTCTGATCCTTCCAATTGTTTGCGTTTTTTTTGTTTTGGTCTCAACTCACCTTTTTCGCCTTATTTATGTCAAACTCCACCATTTCCTAGGCCCATCTTCAATGTTTTCTATATGGGCCTTCTATTTCATTCAGGATTTTCGGCCCAATTTTATTGACCCATGGAAAAACCCACTTACTGCGAATTTCTCTCTCTTTCTCGCACTTCCTTATTCTTTCTTATCTTATTTGAGTTGCCTTCTGATGGGAAGCTGACCGAACCCCCATTAGTGAGTGACTTTCGTGGACTTGATAAAGAAAGAAACAAGGATTTAAGTGTTTTCATTAGTTTCTTGATTTCCCCACTAACTCGTGGAGTTTTAATTTATTTATTATGTCTTGTGGATTCATTTTTGGTGCATGCCGTACTCATCATTTTCACTCACCAAAAGCATCTTTTCCTACTCTTTCTTCATCTTCATTATTGTCTTCTTTTCAAATATAAGATCATCATCATTTTGATTCTGAAACTCTTAACACCAGTACATAGAAAGCTAAAGTAATCCAGCGGTAGGGTTCTCCACTTGTCTCGAATGATTAGATTCATTATTTATCAGACCATCCAAAAATCTACCATCTCTTATGTCTCTCTTCTTTCAAACTCTTTTTATTGCTTTTTGACTGCTAACTACAAACTCTCTTATTTATACATATATGTCTGATAAATTATCACCAGTTCAAGCGCGTCTGATTCACCACTAGTGTCAATTTTAAACTACTGTTATTTTTCTGCAACTCTGTCACGAGAAGCAGTTGGTCTACCAGATATTCGGTTGAGTGTTTTTCAGTTCAAGTTGTACATAGGAAATAGATTTTAACTGGAAAGAGGACAAACATTTTAGTGTCTAAACAAAAAGATTTTTCTCCAAAATGGGACTCGGTTAAATCTCGAAGCCACTACAAGGATCATCGCTTGGGCCCCATCTCTAACCATTTTTTTATTGTTATTGACATCATATTTCGTAGGCAGCCTTATCATCATCATCCTAAGTCGCATTTGTTTTTCAGCCGTGCTCCCTCCATCCACAAAGTACACTGGTAATGTAGTAGTTTATTACTATACAGGTTAGAAAAGGTTAATTAAGAAGCTGATATTCGAATTTAAGGAATACTCAAAATTATATACTGGCCCGTTCGCTCCGTGATGGTGGGCCATGAGCTTCGTTTAAACAGGCCCAGAAAATGACACGTCGCACGCATGCCTCTGGTCTTTTTTGCTGCCAGCGTCAACACACGTGAGAAATGTCCTCTCAAGCTACCCAATAATAACCATGCATGTCGGCTAATCTCATTTATTCACACATACACTGGTCCTCGTCGGAGTTAACAATATAGGGTGAAACGTTCTTTCACATAACCAGTATTGGAATTTTTATTATTTATTCTGTAACTGTAAAATTCGTTTTTTTCTTTTAAAGTAATAACTAATAACAATTCGAGGAAGAGTGGAATGATAATTTGTTAATTAAGAAACGCAGATTAAATAACATGGCAAACCAAACCCAAAACGATCGCGTAAAACCTCCCACGTGGACCACGCTCCGACCGTTTAGATTCGAAGCTAAGGAAAGCACCGGGAACTTCAGATCGCCATTGATCTTGTCTCCCCTCCGATTTTTGGATCACGTGATTGGTGTGTAATCAACGCACAACCAAATTTGTAGACTGTCTTTCTTTGCAGTACTGCAAGTCGTTGAGTCGCATCAAAGTTGCCTTACTGTTTAATTCCCTTATAAAGTTATATACTAGTATTATATAGAACCGGTTAAAATAAAACCCCAAACCGTAATAAATTCGGTAAAAGCAAGCAATAAATGTGTACCAAATCGTATTAAACCTAACCCATCTCATTAAATTCATCTCAATCCATCAACATGTATAATCTCATGTTCAGTTGAATAAACATTATGCAAAACCAAGATCGACAAAGAAAAATAAGTGAACAGGAGCACTATACTACATTTTTCTTCTTACAAACATAACGTGAAAATTTTCAACAAAAACAAAAATATAACGTGATAAAGTATTCTGATCAAAGACAGGTAAACCATACAAGTACTCATCGTTTCTATCGGTCGTAAGCCGTTGAACCCAGCGAAGGATACAGAGAGTTAGATCGTAAAGCCAGAAACAATGCAAGTTTATTTAAAAGGGTTATAACACATTTGTATAATTGTATGTTGCAGAGGAAAAGAGAACGTGCCATTAATTATACTTGAAAGTTCCGTTTTGGATCAAAGGTGGTAGATGACCAAATTCTCTTTCAAGCACGTTTGTCATAGTGTTTTAGTTTCTAATGTTTTAGTTTCTTTTTTGTAATTTATAGTAAACCACCAAACAAGTTTTCTACTAATATCAAAATAATAGATATGACTTATCTAAAAATATATAAATATACACAACTCTACGTTGAACTAAAACTCTGGTGTCGGTAAAAAAAATCGGTAAAAAGTTGCAGCCATTGTAAATAAGTTTTTTTATTTGAACAAATATAAATTTCTCTCAAAAAAATTTAAAGTAATAAATATACACAATATAACTTTTTCAAATAACAATAAAAGAATAATTTGAAATTGATTTTGTAATATTTGAAAGGTTCTAAAATTAATTATTGTAGTGTTTCTTTTAAGGTTTAATTTACAGTAGAATTTACCATTATACATGTTTTCTTGTTGGTATCAATGTTTAACACCATTGTACATGTTTATAAAAAAGACTACTGTAATTTGGTGGAGAGAAAAAAAAACTGGAATTAACTGCATGTATACGGATTACGGACGGCGTGGAGATGAATGGATCCATACTAAACAAAACGAGAAAAGGACAAGACACGGAAAAAGGCAAGAGAGGATGAGTTTTTTTTTCTTTTGCTGGTAAAAAAAGAAAAGGAAAAAAAACAAGATAAGGACGAAACTGTCATTTACGAAAATTCCCGAATTTAAGGTTGCCTCTCTTCCTCTCTCTCAAACTGAAAACGACTGCAAGCAAACTGGAAACCTCTGGTCTACCTGTACATTTACACACACACGCATAGTCTGACTCTGATGTGTGTATATATAGAGAGATTTGGATTGTGGGGGAATATATAGTCCAACTCCAACATCAGCGCCTTCCTCTGACTCCATAAGTTAAAAACTTCAAATTTCCATTTCTTTAAGGTAGAAACAAAGCAATCAAGATAGCTAGTGAAGATCATGGATATAGTTTGTTGCATGTGCGGTGACGTTGGCTTTTCCGACAAACTCTTCCGCTGCAGGCACTGCCGCAACCGCTTCCAACACTCGTAAGTTCTCCGTTTACAATTAGTTGTCGTTTTAGAGAAATTTTTTGGTTTAAAATTAGTTGTCGTTTTCAGTTTTCAATGCAAAAATTAATGACTTTTATTTTCTCATAATTATTTTTATTATGGAATTTGTTTTTTTATTAGTTGAAATAATGTTTAGGTAGTTAATTAATGATGTTTTGTATTGAGAATCTAACAAAATTAATGATTACATAACCTTAAAACGACAACTAAATATAAACAAAGATAATAGTTTTTTATAAATTTATAAATATGTAGTGATAATTGCATGGTCAGCGAACGGCTTCGTAACTTGAATACATTTATATATATAGTTATTGTAGCAACTACTACAGTGAGTTTGCCGAGCCGGCCGAGATTTGCGACTGGTGCCTAAACGACAACAGGAAGCTGAACCGCGTTGCTAAATATGGCGCTTCGTCTTCTTCTTCAAAGAAGGCTTCTCCCTCCACAAATTACGAGAATGGATTCACAAACCGTTCGGAGTACTCTTCCGGTGGCGGGATCAAGCATAACAATAATCGTCACGATCAAGTGGCCAAGAGCGCTGCCGGAGCTGCAGGAGGCGGAGCGCCGTCGCCTAGGACGGCCACACGAAGGTACAAGCTTCTCAAGGATGTCATGTGTTAGATCAAACTTAACGAAGTGGAAGAGAGGTAAGGGAACTTATAATATACTGCTCCTTTGAGTCTATGTAATACTAATATAT
>KE155333.1:63101-95448 GCA_000411075.1 Sisymbrium irio
AAAAACCTCTTTTTGTTCATGTTGTTCGCCCTTCTTCTTTTTCTTTCACATATATATGAATGTATGTTTGGCGTGAGCTTGTGTTTTCTTTAGCCAGCAAAGTTATTAATAATCGGTAAACTGTATAAGTACCGTAAAAGTCTATTTATCCTTTAAAACCTTTCGTAGACCTTTAATAAACTTAGCGTAGACGTACGTGTATACACAGGTACTCCTAGCAGCGAAAGTTTCATTAAACACCACCATTTAATGGGGTAAGAAAAGTCAGCATGGTAAATCGTAGCAACGAAAGTTATCTGTAAAATCTCAGATTGCCAACAATTGTTTGATTTATACACACACGTGCGCACGTGTGTATTGCGCGCATATATGTGTAACCAACCAGTACGTGATTGACACTTTTGGTAGGGGGGAATTAATGCGACGACAGATGGAATATATACATATATAAATACGAATGGCGGGGAAGATACAGAATGGATACTACAGTTACTAAATTAGTAAGAGTCGTCAAGGAGACCTAGCAGATGCACGTAATAAAGTCGGTCCAATTTATCTATAAACAATCTTCTTTTTTGTTTCTCTCTCTCTCTCTCTCTTTAATTTTGTCACCTAGTATTATACCATTGAGAATATATCGTTATAAAACGATCCGATCCACAGAGAAGGCAACAGAAGGGGGCATGACACATGCAGCCCATCACAACAAGTGATGCTGATACAAAAAAATGTCAGCCCAACTTATATCCAGAAATCAACCAAAAGACAACTCACGCTGTCAAGTTAGGGGAAGGGATAACTCTCTCAAATCTCAAACACATCTATGCAATTGAACTTTACAGTTTACCCCTTGCATCTCATGTTAACCGGAGACGTTTTTTGTTACCACAACTGAACAATGTTACTCGTGGTGTTGGTGATGGTAAAAAAGACAGAATAATCGCTGTAAACAAAATTCATCATAAACAAAAAAATATGACTAAGATTGAACTCTCACATGAAAAATAAAATGTGCTATATAGATATAGTCGTAGATGTGGTGACGTAATGATTATATATAGGCCTCTGTGGTTCATAATAAATCCATGTAAGCTAAGAATTTGGATGCACCTCTTCTCACTGAAAAGGAAAACAAAATGATTCAGCTTCCTCCTCAAATTTTTGTGATCATTGACTTTCCAGCACCATAAATTTATTTATCATTTTATTATTAAAACATTTCAATTAACCTTAAGAAGTGAGAGATGCACATGTTTCAAAAGAAATTACATGTTTCTGGACAGTCCAATACTCGTCACGTAAAGAGTTCAAAACTTAGGATGTAAACATAAAACAAAATACTTCATGAAACAGCGACATATATACATATATACATACCCTCCAAATTAACACTGGTACATATTCTCTATATAGACGACGCCTAATTGCGCCTGGTGCGGTCCATAAACACATAAAGAGGACCCTAGTTCTCGAAATATCATAATTTCCCCCGGTAGGTTTTTTAACACTATGCTAATGACTTAACGAGTATATAGCTGTATTAATAATACACTTGTGTGTGCTACGGTGAATGATTGGGCCATTAATTGGGCTTTTCATCCGCACCCATCCCCACACCGGACGATTATTAGTTACCAAAAATGATCACGTGCTCAGCTGAAAATCAGCGTTTGCAGCAATGGAATCAAAATTGCCCGGCCAATGATGATGTATCTCCCTGATAATCCAAAACAAAGGTGACACGTGGTTTAGAGAAAAATAAAAAATGTAAACGAGGGACCCACCCAGCTGGAATTAGGGGAACCATGGCCATGTCCTTGTAACGGCGTCGTATCATCGCCGAGGAATGAAAGCAACACTCTGGTGTATATTTATTGTCATCTGTAATGCGTAACTCTAATTTTATTCCCCTCTCATCCCCATACTCACAACACTGACTCCGTGAGTTTACTATACACAATATTAATGGTTATATACTTATATCCAAAAGTGTGTGACTACTGCGAACTTGTACAAACTAAATCAAAGACGCCAGTATAATTAATGATATAATACGCCATCGATTAGATCCATATTTTTTAGCTTTGGAAGAAATTCGACGACTTTCTATATACCGTATCATTGACTGTTGTGCCGGTACCTACTAGCACTAGCATTTGGAGTATATTACAACCAGTGAAATAATGATAATAATAATAATATACTAGTAGTATTAGTACTATTATGTAGTAATACAAATTAAATCCCGGTGGGGTGCAAATCACGTGATTTTAAAAAAAATTGTATGATTAGCTTCAGAACGGGGGACATTAACGACGAGACCGCCGTTCTCAACCAATTTTCTCTCCGGCAAAACAATAATAATGATGAATAAGATTAATATATTTTTGTTTGAAAAAAATAGAAAAGAAAAGAGAACCACGTGGCCTTCATCGAGCAGTCACTTTCTAAATTTTGGTTTGCTGTAGTTTTCTAGGAAAATTCCAGCAGCACCATCAGACAAAAATGCACAGAGTCAATCAATTAATAATTCAGTTCCCCTAAATGAATAAACGATGAACGAACCACCTACGCACCAGTACCTTCCCCGGTCTTTGCTTTTACCGGCAATTACATCATTTATTTTATTTACCCTCCTCACTCACTGACTCACACTAAATACAATTACGTGCGTATGATCAATTCATCGCATTTTGATAATTAATTGACTTTTAAAGAGAGAACCAAGTGAAAAATTAATTAGCTAGATCTGTTTCAGTAAGTAAAAAAAAATAAAACACATTTTAAGAAGAATGTAGTTAAGAAGGAAGCATATTACATGACCAATGATCAATTTATCGACCAAGTAGTAATCAAGATGATATATAGGAAAAAGATGAACAACAAGAACGTGGCGTCCTTCATAATGGCATCGCGCAAGCTTAATTAGCTACCCACTTGAGAAAAACATTGAGTTAGAGGAGGAAGACGCTGACGTGGAAGACGACGCTGTTGTTTGGAACTGCCTTTGCCGGAAACATTCCAATGAAATTGTAGGCGGCGAGAGAAGCGCGTCGGATGGCGACGACGAGGACTTTATACCGGAATCGTTCGGTGACTCTGATAAAACATTAGTGGGAACAACCAGATGAATCAAGAAAGCACATGCATAAGAGATTAAACCAAACAAAGTGTATCTGTAAAATGGTACGTACGTGGAGTTGTGGTAATGTCGGGAGTGGGTTTGGAGGCTGACTGGTGACATTTACGGCGGCGCCGGTTATGGTCAGCCAGTCGCTTACGGCAGCTCCGTTTCCCGTTGTCGAATTCCGACAGCAAATGGAACCTGTAAAGAAATTTATTATTTTGAATAAAATAAGATAAAAATATAAGAAGTCTGAGTTGATTGGCAGAGATAATTAATTAATTACGTAAAAAGATTGAAAAATGAATTTGTTGGGTTGAAAAGGAGGACGAGGGGAGAAGACTACTTGCCATTGGGATCACCCACAACACAGTACCTCTCTCTCTTGAATTTCTCAAGTCTCAATGATTGATTTTGTGGGATGATCCATCATCCATCCTCCCGAGAGAGAATGATTAGTAATATTAATCAAAGGTCATTTCCGTCACTCAGCAAAGCTAATTAAACTTACAAAAATGTTTCTCTCTAATTTTTTTTAAAAAGAAAGGGTTCAAGCGAGGAACATTAAGTCATTAATACTACGACCAGAAGTACTGTATTAGTATTGTTTATTAAGCATGTAAATGTGTACGGACGAAGCATGCCCCCACCGAATGGACCATGGATTATACAAAGGTAAACGTGTACGGACGGACAAAGAGGGCTCTAATGATATGCGCGTGTGTGTCAAAGGTGGGAGGATCTTTAGGAGACCAAACAGAAGAAAAAAACAGCGTTTACCTGCTGCACTGCTGGCAGAAGCGCTGGCTGAGGCCGGCGGCCACAACCGTGGAAGCTTTGGAGTGAAACTCGCAGACTTTGTGGCGGCGGTGATAGTGTTTGGAGTGGCTCAGATCCGCGTTGCATCCCTCCGCCTGGCACCGTGGGGTGCTCAGCGAGCTCCCCATTCCCAGCTCACCGGGGCGAGAGCGCCTGTAGAGCCGGCTCACAAAATCGTCGTCTGCCGCGGAGAAGTAAGTGCGTCCTCCCAGATTCAGGCCGATCCTGTTGGAAGTGAAATCGAGCGGCCGAGAGACGTCGACTTCGGTCTTGGGGATGAGGAAGTTGTAAGAAGAGCCGGATCCTGGTCCTGTCTGGTCGAAGGAGAACAAGGCCGAAGCAGAAGAGTGGTGGGGATGGTAGATGGAATCGGACGAGGCACCGTAAGGATTGGTGGTGGTGCGTGGGTCGTAGAAAGAGTTGTGAAACTGGTTGCTGTTGGTGGTCGTCTGATGACCATAGACGGTCAAGTGCTGTTGGTTGGAGAAAGAAGAGAAGAGCGGTGGAGAAATGCTGTTGTAAGAGGACTGATGATGATGGGTATGGCCGGTCGGGTCGAAAATGGACAAGACTCGGGCCGGGTCAGGCTCCTGCTGATGATGATGGCTTCGATCTTCTCCGGATAACATAATCACGGAGGGGTTGTCCCATTCGTAGTCCAACATGTTCCAAGAATAGTATTGAGGAGATCCCGAGGAAGATCTTTCTTTTCTTTTGTGCGCGACTACACAATATTTAAATTTAATTAAAACAAAGAGTGATAGAGAGAAAGGATGAGTGAGGCTAATAAAGGAAGGGGAGAGGAGACATGTCGGTGCGGAATAGGTTATGGAGTGGTTTTAATAGACTGAAAGCAAGCGACGTACTATACCTCTATTAGAATTAGAGTCTTTCCTCTCTGCCAAAATATCTCTCTTGATGAGAAAGATAGATAGATAGAGAGAGAAGTACTGTGTCTCTCTGCAAATACATTCGAAAAACCCTAACTTTCTATTTGGGGGGATGGAGCTTCTCTCTCTCCTTCTCTCAATTTCCTCTCGATTATCTCTAAAAGGTTTTTTTCACCTTTTTTATTTATTTATTGTGTGCTGTCCTACTAGTTAATAATAAAGTGAAGATGGAGAAGTAAGGAACTCGTCACATGGGTCGGGTGGTGAACCTCCCATGTCCCAGTGTGAGTGTCTGTGCCATTTTATTAATCTTTATGTACCAAACGTCAATCATATGCACCTTCACTGTAGTATTTTCTAATTGTACCCTAATCTGAATCTCAACGTATTGCTGCTTATTAGGAAGAGCCTCTAATTGATCTTTTGCTTTGACAAAGACTACTAAGTACGTGGAACTAATTTTACTGGCACCTGATGTATATAACCAAAAAAAAAAAGTAAAAATAAATCTAGAAAGGAAAGGAGAAGAAAGAAAGAGCAGTTGTGATCGTGTGGTTAAGGATGAATCGGGTGGGCTGTGTGTAAACGCGTTTGTTCTATTTATTGATTATGTTGGGTCCCACGTCTGCTCCTGGGCCACTCTGTTTCCAACAACATCTCATCAAAATACCTCATTTTTTGATCTATACACTTGCATATAGCCGCTTCGTTACATTATGTTAGTAGTATTTCCAAACCGAACAGATCATCCCTTCAATTTGTATCATATAGTACGAAATGATAAAAATCATAAATCTCATCTGTCGTAAAGTTACATGTTTACTCGTGTTTTCTTTTAAAATAATACGTATATCAGCGTCAGCGTGAGCAAATAAAATGATCTGCAGTAGTGTAGGAGGGCCGGATTAGTTTACCAAAAAAAAAAAAAGAAAAAAAGGGAAAAGAGTTGTGTAGTGGAGGAAGACGCCAAGAAGGTACTGTGAAATGCTGTTGGGGTTTAGAAAGACAGGATGGCAGTCTCGTAAATAATTCGGAAAGTGAAGGTGGATCGTTTAAGGGAAGACAAGAGTGACCGATCGTATCTGCTACGTACTCCATCCCCCAATTATTCGCCTCTCTCTCTCACGCGCCCACGACACTGTAGCTATCCGACGGTTCACATTCTGAGATGACACGTGGCGGCGCAGGGGAAGAGAGTAGCGGGAAGCGCGAGAGTGAGATAGTAATGAGTCCAAAAAAGGAGGAGAAGAGTGGGTCCCTTTAGGTGCCAAAAGGCTGCCATCGACGTTGACCCAATCGTACGGACTGTCTATTATCCTTCCCTTTCTCTTCTGTTTCTCTTTTCTTTTTTCCTTTCAAATATAAAAAATTAAAAACTTTCTATCCCATTTTTTTGGGTTAATAGATACAAACGTTAATTATGTAACGAGAGTTGTTATAATACTGTTTATGCCTCTCCGATTTTGTTGTTGTTGTAGATAGTATTGTGGGTGCTCTTAGTCCAGCCAAGGAGACATGTGATATCACTATTATTTCGCTTGATTAATTAGAAAGGAATGGATTTAAGTTTGATATTATTCTTCATATATAAGATCAAATGCTAAATGAAGCTCTGTTTAGTCAATCTAACAATTTACCATGGTGGTACACATCATAGCACATACCTTTTGAGATATCTCAATCATTCTATGTGCACTGCCATTGACAGACAACATATAAAAAAGTCATAATACTTTTTATGTATCTTTTTAGGTTTTGTGGTTTGTGAATCTACAACTTAATTTGCGTAAAATAAAACCTAAACGCACGATACGGTAGTCAATTTAGCCAATTATTAAAAAATAGTGAGAACTTTAAAATAAGTTTTTCTTTGCCAGATAAAAGAAAGAAGCGAAATTAAGAAAGTGTGCATCAGAATAGAGAAAAAGACGAATAAAAGGAGGAGGATAATGCTACGCCAAACGTGTTGCCTTGTCAACATCTCTTAATTGAGAAACCACTTATTGCACTTACTCTCACTCTCATCAAACTCTCCGATCCTCCTCCCACTTTGTTCTCTTCCCATATATATAATCTGGCCCCAAATTAATTACCGTGAAAGAATATTGTATATATATACATACCTGTGTCACCATGTATACTTTTTTAGATATGTAATGCACATGCCGACGGGCATAGATAGGAATTAATTTTAAAAATGGATTAAGCGATACTTTCACGACGAATAAGATTCTGACATTTAATGGGCAAGCCATAGGTAGACTGATTGATTCAAATGTAAAGATGAAACGGGAAGGAAATGTAAACGTGTTCGTGTGCAGTTTGAAGTTTTCTTTGGGGTTTAGTATCAAAACTGGATGTTGCCAAACAATCTATTTATGTACTATACTAATATGAGAGGTTAGGCGGTATTACACGACATATTTGTTTGACTCCTAAGTCAGTAACTCAGCAACAAGACATCCCAGTTTAAAAAGTAAAACATCTGTTAAAAAAATGAAGCTTAGCTAGTGAAACTGATCGGATAAGGAAAAAGGAGGTGTCTAGAGGAGATAACAAAAATACAAGATCAAATTCTAGTTTTTTTTTAAACGAAATAAAAAATGATTGGCAACAAAACCAGTACTAGGAGAATTATAATCACGGCAGAGGTCAACGTAGGTCAATTAAGATACATTTCTATAGGAGTACTAATTAGTTGTCTTTAGCATCAAGCATTTGACAAGATTTTAGCTGATATATGCTTTATAAATAAATGGCGTTCCTAGAACTAATGTGGACGAATCAGAGTGGTAGACAAATATGATCATAGATAAACTACCCCTAACTAAGACAAATCACAACGGCCAAATTTTCAAAAAAGATGTCTTAGGTTTCTGTGAAACGAAATTAAGGACGGGCATGTGTGTAAACCACATGCGAAATCCGTAAAATCAAGCAAATCGATTCTGGAATAATAGTTAAAAAGAGGAACTATATATAACAGTGTGCATGAGTTAATTGATAGGGAGAGAGGTTCTTTCAATCTGGGTTAAGCTTTCGCTGCCCTTTTAACGGTTAGAGTAGGAATTTTTTGGGCCTTTTGACAAGGAAATGTCATGGTCGTGAGGTAGATGGGTTTGGGGTTTGATGTTGTTCTCCCCCTGTAAAGTTGTTCCTCTTTTAATCTAATATAATCTTCAGTTGAAAAAAAAAAAATATAACAGTGTGCATTTATGAGTAAAAAGGGTGAAATAAGTGTTGCTAAATGAAAGAAAGAAAAGAGAAAAGGGGTACACCAAAATAAAACGTGTCGCACTTGGGAGCATCTTTTGCTTAGTTGAAAAACGTACCATTCATTGCACATATATACTAAAAAAACCCGTTGGTAATTGATCGGTTGGGGATTTGTATAGCTAGCTTGTGGATTTGAGCGAAATAACTAGAACTCCTGATGCACAAAAGAAAGGGAAAGGAATATAATATATATACGGGTTGGTTGGTGTGTAATTTACAAATTTTATTATACTAGGTGATTCTCACGGATATACATACATATTTATAAAATAAATAAAATTATAATAATTGGTTTTATTATAATTTGAGGTCAGCATCAAATCTGGAACAAATGTACGTGTGTGGGTCCATTTTTCTATTTGGGCTTTATTATGATGTTAGCCGGAACACAATTTTGAAGCCCATAAACAGTTACATTTGGGGCCCGGTCTCAGATTGTTCTCTGTAATCTGAAACGACGCCGTGCCGGCGGCGGGTGTCTCCTTTCTCTGGACGGCGGAAGGTGTCGGAGGGTGGCTGCAAAGTTGTTATTGCGCAATGGTGAGTGGTTCAGGACTCCATGCTCTGTTTGTCTCCAAGTCTGCGCGTCCCGTGAGGTATCCATTCATTTCGTTTTGTTTATTTCTTTGAACTGCTGCAATTTGGAAGGCAAGACAATGATTCATGTTATGGTTACAGGTCAGCAATGGGAGGCAAATACAGGGAGCAGGATGGTTCGAAATCAAAGGTGGCGAGGTCGATGGCGCGTGCTGTGAACTCGAAGGCGTGGTCAGAGGAAGTGGAGTGGTCTCTGTCATCCCTCCAGGCACCCGAATGCCTCTCGAGAAGAAGCGTTCTCCAGACCCTACGCCTCATCAAGACCCCCCGGGACGGTCTTCGCTTCTTTGACTGGGTCTCCGACAAGGGCGGCTTCTCTCACACGCACCACTCTTTCTTCCTCATGCTCGAGCTCCTCGGCCGAGCTCGGAATCTCAACGCGGCTCGTAACTTCTTGTTCTCCATCGAGACTAGGTCCGGCGGCCGCGTCAAGCTCGAGGATCGCTTCTTCAACAGCCTGATCAGGAGCTACGGTAACGCCGGCCTCTTCCAGGAGTCCCTGAAGCTGTTCGAGACCATGAAGAAGATGGCCATCTCCCCCTCCCTCCTCACCTTCAACAGCCTTCTCTCCGTTCTGCTCAAGCGTGGCAAGACTGGCATGGCACTCGATCTCTTCGACCAAATGCGTCGCACCTACGGGGTCACCCCTGACTCCTACACTTTTAACATTCTCATCAGCGGCTTCTGCAAGAACTCCATGGTGGACCACGCCTTTCGTTTCTTTCAGGACATGGACTCCTCTAACTGCACCCCTGACCTTGTTACTTACAACACCATCATCGATGGCTTATGCAGAGCCGGCAAAGTTAAGACCGCCCATAATGTTCTCAACGGAATGACCAAGAAAGCGCCCCATCTCCATCCCAACATTGTTAGCTACACCACTCTGCTGCGAGGCTTTTGTATGAAGCACCAAATTGATGAAGCCTTGGCTCTGCTTCGCCACCTGCTCGCTAGAGGGATCACACCAAATGCCGTCACTTACAACACTCTCATTAAGGGCCTCTCGGAGGCTCAGAGGTATGATGACATCAAACACATTCTGGACCTAGCAGGGGATCATACATTTGCTCCGGATGCCTGCACTTTTAATATCTTGATCAAAGCCCACTGCGATGCTGGACATCTCGATGCAGCGATCAAGGTGTTCCAAGAGATGGTGAATATGAACTTGCATCCTGATTCTGCTTCGTATAGTGTTTTGATCCGCGCTTTGTGTCTGAGAAAAGAATTTGATAGAGCCGAGACACTCTTCAACGACTTGTTTGACAAGGAAGTATTGCTAGGCAAGGATGGATGCAAGCCTCTTGCTGCAGCCTATAACCCAATCTTCGAATACTTATGTGCCACTGGGAAAACGAAACAAGCTGACAAAGTTTTCAGGCAGCTCATGAAAAGAGGAGCGCAAGATCCACCCTCTTACAAGACTTTGATCACGGGTCACTGCAGAGAAGGGAGGTTCAAGGCTGCTCACGAGCTGTTGGTTCTAATGCTGAGGCGGGACTTTGTGCCTGACCTGGAAACCTACGAGTTATTGGTTGATGGCCTATCGAAGACAGGTGAAGCTCTTCTTGCTCACGATACCCTACAAAGGATGCTAAGGAGCTCCTATCTTCCGGTTGCAACCACTTTCCATTCTGTACTTGCAGAGCTTGTGAAAAGGAAATTCGCTAACGAGTCTTTCGGCTTGGTGAGGCTAATGTTGGAAAAACGAATAAGACAGAACATTGATCTTTCAACGCATGCTGTCAGGTTGCTTTTTACCAGCGGTCAGAAGGACAACGCTTTTCTGATTGTTACGTTGCTTTATGAAAACGGGTATTTGGTTAAGATAGAGGACTTGCTTGATTTCCTCTGCGAGAATAGAAAACCAGTTGATGCGCACAGGCTGGTACTGTTTTGTCTGGAAAAGAGTCAAATGGTAGATATCGGCACATGCAACAAAGTCATAGAAGGACTCTGTAAGCAGAAGAGACACTGTGAAGCTTTTAGTTTGTACAAAGAATTGGTAGAACTAGGAAACCATCAACAGCTTAGCTGCCATGTAGTTTTGAGAAACACCTTAGAGGCTGCGGGAAAGTTGGAAGAAGTCCAGTTTGTGTCAAAGAGGATGGCTACACCGAGAAAGTCAGATGATTGCTGCGGATTGGAACAAGGGATATCATCAATTTAAATCTTCTTGACCCGGATTTCAAACTTGGGAGCGATATGTAATAAAGAGTGTTTGCAAGGCCCTCTCAAGTCTCAGGTGTTTGGAATTCGAATTCCTTTTTCAGGTGTTTGTGTAAAATGTTATCCGCTGTAAATGGTAAAGTTCATGCACGTCCCTCAGGCAGTTCAACAAGTTTCTGTTTCATTCTCTGTACAGGTCTCTCTGGATGTTTCAACCCTCTGTTCCTAACTTTCACCTTCATGATACCTATCACTACTTAAACAGAGATTAGGTTATTATTAACTTATGCTGGGAGAGAAAAAAGGTTTTGTTGCCTGTTTCATGGTCTTTTTTGCATTTTTAACCAACACAGGCCAAAGAATCACCAAACCCTACTAATAAAATAACCAGTAGTCTCTTTTTCATGATCCTCACTTATCAACACCAAACTCTCTCCAATAAAACCCCTCAACCCTGCCTTTATAATCCTTTGCTTTTGTTGATATTCTGCATCCACCGCCTTTCTTCTCTCAACAATCAACTGAGTTTGTTTCCATTTGCACCTGCAAAAAGAGATGTCGAATTCCGGGATGAATGGTGTTGAGAAGCAAAGCAGCAGCATAGTCACGAGGCGTGTAGCAAATCCCGGGAAGGCAACAGTGCTTGCTCTTGGCAAGGCTTTCCCAAGCCAAGTGGTTCCTCAGGAGAATCTTGTGGAGGGGTTTCTACGCGACACCAAATGTGATGACGCCTATATCAAAGAGAAGCTGGAACACTTGTGTAAGCCTCGCTCTGTCTATGCTCTCTCTTCACACAGTTATGCTCTCTCTTGAAAGCTCGCTAATGTTATGTTGTGCTATGTTTTATAGGCAAAACCACAACCGTGAAGACGCGCTACACGGTGTTGTCGCGAGAGATACTGGATAAATACCCTGAGCTAACAACAGAGGGCTCGCCAACAATCAGACAAAGGCTTGAAATTGCAAACGAGGCGGTTGTGGAAATGGCACTGGAAGCCAGTTTGGGTTGCATTAAGGAATGGGGAAGGCCAGTGGAAGACATCACTCACATTGTCTATGTCTCCTCAAGCGAGATTCGATTACCAGGTGGTGACCTTTACCTCTCTGCGAAGCTAGGCCTGAGAAATGACGTGAACAGAGTGATGCTGTATTTTCTGGGATGCTACGGAGGTGTGACAGGGCTCCGCGTGGCCAAAGACATTGCTGAGAACAACCCGGGAAGCCGTGTTCTGCTTACAACCTCTGAGACTACCATTCTCGGGTTCCGGCCACCAAACAAAGCTCGTCCTTACGACTTGGTCGGAGCTGCTCTGTTTGGGGATGGTGCTGCTGCAGTGATCGTCGGAGCAGACCCGAGAGCGTGCGAAGCTCCTTTCATGGAGCTGCACTACGCTGTTCAGCAGTTCTTGCCGGGGACACAGAACGTGATCGACGGGAGGTTGTCAGAGGAAGGCATAAACTTCAAGCTAGGACGAGACCTCCCGCAGAAGATAGAAGAGAACATAGAAGAGTTCTGCAAGAAGCTAATGGGAAAGGCTGGTGATGATTCCATGGAGTTCAATGACATGTTCTGGGCTGTTCATCCAGGAGGACCTGCGATTCTGAACCGCCTGGAGACAAGACTGAAGCTGGAGAGAGAGAAGCTAGAGAGCAGCAGAAGGGCGCTGGTGGATTACGGGAACGTGAGCAGCAACACCATACTGTATGTAATGGAGTATGTGAGAGATGAGCTGAAGAAGAAAGGCGACGCCGCACAAGAGTGGGGACTTGGCTTAGCTTTCGGACCTGGAATCACCTTCGAAGGCCTACTCATCCGCAGCCTCACCTCTCCCTAATTATCCAATTTGTCACCTTAAAAAAAGGAAAGAAGGAAAGACGAATATACAGTACTAAACAAACATATTGTAAGCTAAGCCCATATAATTCACACTTGTTGAATTTGATTAATAGCAGCATGAAATGAGCGTTGTTACAAAAAAACCACCACATTCTCTCGTATATTGTATAGCTTGTGACTAGGAAGGAATGTTTGGAAAAAGTCAAAAGCAGCACCACGTGTCAATAGCGCAAGGACTCATCCACTTGGAACCACACAAACAAGAAGACACCAAACCCATTACTTTCACTAAAAACAAGGGCTTCCTTCTTTTTAATTCACACACACCCTACACCAATCACTTACACACACACACACATCAAAAGCCATGAACTCATCATGCATTGATTTCGTCATGTTCAGTAGTCGCGGACAACACGACGAGGACAACATGTCACGTCGTCCATGGAAGAGGGAGAGGTCGAATCATCTTAACTTGTCTCCAAACGAAGACGAAGAGCTTGCCAACTGTCTTGTTTTGTTGTCCAATTCAGGGGATGCTTATAGTGGCCATCACAACAAGCATGGGAATGGCAAGGGCAAAAGCGTCAAAAAACAGAAAACCGCACAGGTATTCCAATGCAAAGCTTGCAAGAAGGTGTTTGCGTCGCATCAGGCATTGGGTGGACACAGGGCAAGCCACAAGAAAGTGAAGGGTTGTTTTGCCTCTCAAGATAAAGAAGAAGAAGAAGAAGAATACAAAGAAGACGATGATGAAGACGAAGAGGACGACGATGAAGAGGAGGAAGAAGACAAATCAACGGCGGCTCACATGATCGCAAGAAAGAGATCCAACGCTCACGAATGCACCATCTGCCATCGCGTATTCTCATCGGGACAAGCCTTGGGAGGTCACAAGAGATGTCATTGGTTAACACCTTCCAATTATCTTCGTATGACGCCACTTCATGATTCTTCCACTCAGCATCATTCTGCCGCAAGATCCCAGCTGCTAGATCAACCATCTCTAGATCTCAACTTAGCTTGCCAAGAGTATTCCGTTGATCCAACGGTCATGAGCGTGGGGATGCTCGGTACAGATGGTGGTGCCAACAATCACTCTAATTCGTGGTTAAAACTCGCTAGTGGTGACTGGTCTTGACGACTGACTTATTACTATATATATATATCGATTAAATTGCAACATTATATTCATTCTTTCACATACGATTACGAGCATTAATTTATAGACGTGTATGGATTTTATATTAATATACGCTTTACCCCATTCAAAGTGATATAGCGTTTTAGATACGGTAGCCAATATATCCTATCTTTAAGGATATAGGGGATACTAAAATTTAGAGCATTACCATCAGTCTAATACCCATTTAGGGTATCTGATGAATTTAGTATTAATAAAAAATTTATGATTTTAATTAAATAATTAAATTATATTTATTTTTTAAGTTAAACTAATCACTCACATCCATGTGGCATTTGAGTCTCTAAAATGAGTATCCATGTATCTCAAATCAGATACGATACGATATCTGATTTTATCTCATTCTCTCTCATCATTTTCTATTTTTTTCTTTTTTTTTAATATCTGAACCCTTTCCTCAACCCATAGATGGAGATGGTCGATTTTATAGTTACCATTCTTTTTTATTTTATTGTTTTACCTATTGCTGTGTCTACCTTACATGTTGAAAAGTTTAATATATAGACCTGGATCGATAGCTTACGGGTGTACTGAAACAGAGTATTGTGATTGTTGCATGATGGCCATACTTCTCTTAATTTTTTTTTTAAAGAGTTTACGGATGTCTTAATTGATTTCGTTCTAAGTAGTCTTAAAGAGTGACGTGATTTACTTGTTTGGTGATCAAGAGCGAAATACATATACTATACGAACTTATGTCGATAGAATTTTACAAAATCCCAATACATACAGCTTAAATAATTGACAAAAAAGATCCGAAAGAAGAAATTAAAATATCACAAATAAATGGTTAACTCCTGTGGTAAACCTCAAAAATTGCAATATTAATGACCAAAACGCTAGCTCTTACTAAACCGAAAACGCATGAATAATATTAGTCAACGAAATTGATAATATTGGTGGGTCTTAGTTAGCACGATTGCAACGAAAGTGTCATAATTTTCGCAATACGATTCTATATGTATACATATAAATATAGTTTCGAAAAAGTGGTTGCCATTACAAGTTTTGAACTTTTGACTTTAGGAAGTTGATCAAGAACCTAACTATCATCAGCTGAAAACTAGGATTAGCGGTGCAAATTAGTTTAATGTCAACTGATTCTAAATCTCTCTTTGAAAAATCTCAAGTAAAGTATTGTTTGGTTTTCTAATCAGCAGACACACACACATATAAGCTCGATTTTTAGTACAAGTAAAATTTGGCACAGTAGGACACAATCTTCGGTCTTGTTTTGACATTAATGAGTTATTCTCAAAACATTTTTTTCGTTAGGAATTGTTCATGCATTGCTGTATGTATTTTCACATCAGGATTGTGTTTCAAAAAAAGAAAATAATTTCACATCAGAGATGCACCAGTATTTTAATGGATATAATAATTTTTTTTTTCAACTTTTGTACTAACTTTTCTTAACAAAAGGGTTATTGAAAATTGATAGTCTATAAATACCTAGTCGAGTAATAATTTATTTTAGCTTCTTACGCAAATATACAATGAGGTGTACACGTTTTGGCATAGTCAATTAGCTCAGCGTTGTATACATGCATGGTTATAAGTTGAATTGATGGAGCAATTAATTTTGTTTTTTAGGCTGGCAGCATTATTAGAGTTGATATCAAATTTCACCTATTCAGAAATATCAACCTGAAGTGCGTGGATCGATGAGTCAAAGACAACACTAACTTTAGGAGGCGGGAAAGTCAGCAGTTTTGTTGTACGTGTCGATATATTATTTGTAGAGAGTTTGGGTGTATTTGTGGCGTTAGTATATTTGGTCATTACTCAATTTGAAAGGGGTCGGTCAGTGCAAGTGTTGGTCGTCGTTACAACAAACCTCAACAGTTTTGTAAGCATTGATACAAAGCAAACCCCACCGTGTAATTTAATTCTCTTTTTCTTTTGAACTTTGGTATGCAGTCGCCAAAAGATACCCTCACTAAACCTTTCTATCAACGTAATCAATTTTCAGTTACATAGTAGCAATCTTCATACCTGAATCCATATGTTAAGCAATAAATATGCTGAAGTGAAACTTCAAAAGTCTTATTAAAAGATCATAAGACTTTTTAGGGGTAAAATTGGAAATTTAGTAAAAAGTCAGCGGGAGGAATAAATAGAGAAATAAAGGGGTCGAGAGTCGCATGTTACATGTTTGATCAAACGCTCTTCACTTCATCAATAATAATTTTGTTCTTTTTTCATTTTAATTTAGATTTGATTATCTGTCATTATATAAGCAAATAACAAACATTTTTGACAGAAGGGTCGTTCTTTAGCCGTTTTGATATTATATTAAAAGAAAGTAAACTGATTTCGTCGATATTCTTAAGTATCCATTAATTAGTACGCAATAATACCATTTTATATTTATAGTTAAAAAAAAAGAGCAGGAAAAAAACTTTTCTTATTGTTATAAATAAATAAATCGAGCTTAGGTGTTGGTAGAAGAGTGCTTGTGACCTACTCCGACTTCTTCACTGCCTTTATTTCTCTTTACTCTGTCTTGTTGGTTTGTTTGTGTAGTGTGGAAATGGAAGAGAAGCATAAGTGTAAGTTATGTTGGAAGAGCTTCGTTAACGGAAGGGCTTTGGGAGGTCACATGAGGTCACACATGCTTCATCATCCTCTCCCGGTTCAAGTCGAGCCAGCTTCGTCTTCGAAGGCGGATCCAGGGTCTGCTCTCCAGGACAGAGAGAGCGAGACCGAATCGTCCAAGAATCCGACCCGTAAACGATCCAGGCTTCACCGGAGATCCATCAGTGTCTCGCTACGTCATCAAAAGACCAGCGAAGAAGAAGAAGAAGATGTAGAGGAGGAAAGTGAAGCCGCAGCAGTGAAGATCGTCAGAGATAAGACGAGTCATTTCCTCAGTGAGTTGTGTACCGAGCAGGAACCGATGAGCTCGGTATCGGACGCTGAGACAGCGGAAGAAGACGTAGCCTTTAGTCTCATGATGCTATCGAGAGACAAGTGGGAGAAGGAGGGAAGTCACGGTGAGATCAGATGGGATAAGAAGAAGGAGAAGAAGAAGTGGTTCGAGTGCGAGACTTGCGAGAAAGTGTTCAAGTCGTATCAGGCCTTAGGTGGACACAGAGCAAGCCATAAGAAGAAGAGAGCTCTTGAAGGCTCTTCCTCTTCTTCTTCTTCTTCTTGTGTGATTCTTGAATCAGATGAGATGACCAAGAAGAAGGGTAGTAGCCATGAATGTCCAATCTGTTTGAAAGTCTTCTCATCTGGCCAAGCTCTTGGAGGTCACAAAAGATCTCACGCCACCGTCACTGGACTATTAGGCAATTCTCCGGCGAAAAGAGGAAACATTAGCTTCATAGATCTCAATCTCCCGGCGCCATCGGAGGACGAAGACTTGGTCTCTTCGATTTTTGCCCGATGAGTTCGTGATCAGATTGATCCATAGTGTTTATTACATTTCTCTGTTCTCTTTTTTGGAATCAAAGAACATTCTATGAAACGTGTATCTAGAGATCTATACGTAGTATTAATTATCAATTATAGTTCACTAGCTACCTGGTGGGAGATCCTATCTAAGTAGTTTTCTTTCTTTTTTCCAGAATGATATACTATTTTTCGAGATAATATGGTCAAGCATGTGACAAGAAGCAAGTAAGAGATCAGCCGGATCATGTGACATCATTGCCGGTTCATTACATATATAAAAGCATGAAAGCGTGATGAGTGGTTGTTGCTCTCAAAGTCTCAAGTAATGCAATGTCCAATTTTTTCTTATAAAAAGAGAATTATATGACTGACTCTGGCCGACTAAAATACACTAGACAGATAGATCCTAACTTTTCCACATAAGAAAAAAGCAAGCTGAAAGGCTTCTCTCTCAGTCACGACTTAGATTGCACTTTCTCTATTCACTTTTGTTTTCCTATTTTGATAAATTAATAAACAGAACAATTGTTTCACATGTAAACACAGTAGTAGACTTGTTCCAAGTCACATCTTTTGACGGCCAACTCAAAGAGATAGGAGACATGTAATTTTTATTCATGATACCTGGTTGATGACGAAGAGGAGGAGGAGGGGAAGGACATCTTGTTTATATTAATCTAACATCATGCATGGTCAAATTAACTTAAAGTAATCCGTACGTTGTTGTTTATGTGCTTTACTAAAATAATGCCCTAGGTTTGGTCGTACATAGCTGATTCATTGAGTTGGTAATCTTTTATCAGCTAAATTTCTAAGACTAGACCTTTTTGCTTAGATTTTTGTGGTTTCAAGTGTTATATTTGCTATTTTGTGAATATTTTTTGCAGTTCCAGCCAATAGGAAAGATCTCGACGTCTCGAAATCAGGTGGAGGATAAATTTTTAGCTTTCATGGTTATGGGGAGACCTAGTAAAATAACATCGTGTGACAAATAAATGAGATTATTGTGACGGAGTCGTTTCAAATTCATAGGTAATCTTGTTGGGCCATAGAACGCCCATTAGTGTTGGCACCTTACGCCACTGTTTTGATCGCTACTTTAAACGATGGCAACGTTAGAAAGCAACATTGCGGAACCAACGTCGTTCAGTTCAGATTACCGCCGTGGGAAGGTAAATGTTTCAACGCTATTGGGCCGATAATAAGGCCCACTCAGTTTTTTTGTCAGCAGGCCCATTCAGTTTAAGATGTCGAGGATTTGCAGTTTAGGTAATTAAAATTCAACTTCATAACAATACTAAATGAGCGTTAGTTTATATGCTTATAGTCATGCATAGAGATGGAAAAATCTATCCTATTAGAGACTTACACAATCTTTTTTTGTGTTTCATGATGATTTATTTTAACTGGATCATCATGACTTAGCTAAGTATACCTTAGAATAAATAAATTATACTATGAATTTTATATATGGCTCCGATGTGATACGCGTCAAAGGTAGAATATGCACCAACGGAGTTGTTTATTATCATGCTATATGTTCCTAGTGATGTTATAGTACGCTTTGATGTGAGATCAGAAATATTTGAAACACTCAGAAGTCAGAAGTCAAGAAGAAGATGAACGACTAAGAGTATTTTCCCAATGACATCGAGAATCTAATGTTTCTCAAAAGCCTTTTGTAGACGATTCTTAGTTAATATTTCTTCCAACAATATGATTTTTTTTTCGCTGTGTTCTCGGGTCTATTATATATAGCTTCTTGTCATCACACTGTCCAATTAAACCTGGAGGGTTATGCATGTATCTTGTATAACTTGTATCGTATCCCCACAAATGCTTTAAATGGAAATAGACTATATATAGAGTTAATCATGACACAAAGAGACTATATATATAGAGTTAATTATGACACAAACTACACATAGAATATATGATTCACAGAATAATTTGATTTTCAAAGAAATAAAGAAAAAAAAGTAGCAAAATGTAAGGGAAAAGAACAATAGCATGTCAACGCATGCTGGTCGACTAATCCACTCTTCTCTCAATTGCAACAAAACTAACATTTTGTGGGGAGGGGAGGGGGGGGCTAACAGGTCTTGAAGACTTAGAGCTGCGTCAAGTTCACCAGTACTGTGGTTTGAAGGGTTGCGCAGGAGCCCCTGTTATGTCTTTCTCCGACAGCAGTTTCAGCTTCTGCGGAAACATTTAAAACAGGTGGAAGATTATTTTAGATTCTTGATCTATAAATCAGTCTTTCAGGTTCGACGGAGTTTTTTTTATTTGTTTGGTTACCGTGATGTATTGTGGGGGATCGTCGAAGCTAGTGGAGCCTAGTACCACTTCTCTCCTCAAACTGCTTGTCAACTTGTGGCAAACTCGGAGCTGTCAAAAGAAAAGAAACCACAGCCTAAAATGTTATGCTCATTTTCTTTTTGCCTACTAGTGCTGTCACAAGATTTGATAAAACTAACATAACATTCACTCAGCTTGGATTTGTATGGATGTATACCTCGGATCGAGTTGCCCCACCAATAATGAATACAAAGATGCGTTGGCCTAGCTTCTTGAAGTCCGTGGAAGCACTTTTCAAGACTGAGTCACTGTGGGTGAACAAAGTTATATGAACTAGTACTCTTATTAGAACACCAAGCTACTCAAAATGGAAAGTAGAAAAAAAGAGATAGAGAGAGTGTGTGTGTGTGCCTGGAATATCCATCGTCAGAAGAATGAGGACGTGCCCAAGTTGCAGTTCGTCTTGATCTCATAGAATGAGGGGTGGCTTTCCGCTCTGGAACCGCTGTAGGAGCAGAGCTCTTCCTCACCGATCCTGTTCGTGGTTGACTCTCCTCCGTATGACTCGATTGGTTCATACACAGATAGTCGCTTTTAGATAGATCACCTTTCACAAGTTTCTCAAGTAGCTCCTACATCAAAAAAGGTTTATATCATCTCAGCCACCATGATTACAAAAGTGAATATTCGTAACTCACAAGAGGTGTCTAGTGTTCATTCTACCTCGATCATGGGATAAAACCGGAACAGTTGCCATGTTTCTTCGTCACCGGATCGATCTTTCCTGTTGGCTTGTTTTGTCTATTCATCATATGTCAGGTCGTAATTTGGTGATCGGCAGAGATTTTCCATAAATCAGTTAAAAAAAGTTTTTTTCCTTCTTGGACTTACCTTTCCGGCGTCAAACTTGAGGGAGAAACTACCGGATTTAGTTTTGTTTTCTGGAGATCCAGCTATCAACTGCATGTTGCTTATAACCTTCATATCCACGGGTGATAACTTAGCAAGCTGATCAAATAAATACATATATTAGCATGCAAGCTAATCCATGCATTACAAGGAGATCTCTATCACACCAAAAGCTACCTGCATTAGCTTCACACCCTTGTCACCTTCGAACTTCTCCGGGTACACTGTTGCATAAATCATCAATAGTCGTAATTTGTTTTCCGGGTTTGTGTCCTGCATTTAAAATATTTGAGTGCCATGTCCAGAAAAAAAAAACTAAATCATTGTGAGCTATTATCTATTGGGTTTCTTTATCTTGCTTGTTTCAAACCATTTCACCTGATTTGTCCTCAGAAAATTGATAACGTCTTTGGCACCTGCGTCTCCAAAAACAAGATCTTGTTCCAGCTGCCCTAGATCCCGAAGTCCCGTGTCTCTTATTATTCTGTTAATTTTTCCAGCTAGCTGAACTCGATTCAAACAAAGAAAAACAAAACACTTTTTTACAACCACATCTATTGATAAGCCCTGGTTGAGAGATTATTAAATAGTTGAGACAAACCTCGACATGCGTGGATAGTTTGTCAACTTGTTCTCCATATTGTGGCAAAGCCTGAACTATTTTCTGCAGATCACGCGTAGACAACTCGCTACCGTCTCTGCGTCACGTCACGTTAGGCCAATGTTAACTATACATATCAAGCAAGTTGCTCTTGAATAATAATACACATCATGCAACCCGAGAAAATATGGGAAGATGGCACTGACTTTGATCTCATTTGTGCGGCTTTGTTCTTTGAGGCAAAGTTGGTCATTTTCTCATGCAAACGCTCGCTAGCCTAATTATAAAAAAGATGCCATCAACATGGTGAGCTATTCAAGGGAAAGATAATTGTTGGTAACTGTGTCATACATCTGCTATATGTGTGTGTCGAAGCTCAAGCCACACTGGATCATGATCTTCAAGCACTATCTCCTTTTTCTCCGGAGGCCCACCAGTTTTACTGGGAACCTAGCACAGGGCAGAAAATTTAGGAAGAAGGGAAACAGAGAAACAGAGAAAAGTAGACTGAAAAAAATAAGAGTTACCTCAATAACATGTTTGTTCCCGTCCATATCAAGCAAATCATGGCACATAGCGTCATAGGTCCATTCATGTATGATAGGAGCGATCTACAGTTACATTTCATTCTCTGTTGAGATACAAAATTACCAGTATGATCCAACTTTAAGGAGTGTTTGTATCGGATGAGCCTTAAAACCTGATCCACTGATCTATCCACAATGAGCAGCTCACATGTTTCGGTCTGGGGGAAGTTGGGAATGGCTTTATATTTCGAGATACACTCCCAAATAGCAGCAGCAAGCTTTGAGGGGACCAAGTCCCGTGATGCCGTGGACTTAGCAGCTCGATACCGAACAAAGGGTAGTTCCTAACAGGAAGTAATAAGACATTGAAGACGAGAGACATCAGGGAAAAGCTTGAGATGTCTACAAGGCCCTTTATCATTAATCTGGCTCAGAGAGTACATTTATTAGAAAGACAAAAAAAGACAGCATGACAGCACCAAATTCTGAAGTCCTTGCGGCTACAAAAGGAAGAAGTCGTATCCTTTCGAAGATAGATATATTTTTTACCTTGAGTGAAGCAAACACGGTAGCAATTCTAGTTGCCATCATATTCAAACAAATATTAAAATGGCGAGAATTCTCAGCATCTTCAGCATAGAGCGTTTCCAATGCTTGCTCGTGATCAGTTAGAAATCCCTGAGGAAAATAAAAATAAAGATGCATTGTCTTTTCCTTTTCAAGGAAGTCCCACAACTATGACTTGCGAGATCCAACTTGAAGATGTTTCAGCTAGTGAAACTAATACATTCTTTTGCGGTCCACAAAGAGTTAAGCAATAGTTCAAACCTGATTATCTATGGGGAAGTATTCCATGTTCATCTGCAGAAAAAGGACGTAGAGTTAAGAAAAAGAAAGAAGAAAAAACACAATCAATCAAAAGCAAAGGGAACTGATGCTTAACAATTACCTCTCTTAGTGCGCCAATGCGTGGTAAGACGCTTGAATCACTCTTGATGTGATTCACCAATTCTTTGGGGATAGTCGAACTGAAAAATATATATGCCCTGAGACGAAAAAGAAAAAAAGAGAAAGGTAAAGAAGTAATCACATTATTAAGAAATGTGAATATGGTTGGGCTAATTTTTTCTCTCTCTAAGTTCTAAACCCCTTGCCGCAGATTCTCTGCAACATTTTTCTGTGTACCACCTGATGTAAGCTGTTTTTTTGATCGAATAAATTTTAAAATTCATTCAAAAAAAGAATATGGTTGGGAAAAATGTGTATGTACTTACTTCCTGTACAAGGGTTCCCTCCCAGACATGTCTGATAGAAACATAACAATGCTGCGAGAGAAAGAGAAGCATAAACAAATGGATACATGAAAGAGTAGGGAAGAAAAGGTGTTTAGGGTACTTTTCTTTGGTTGGCTGGATAAAGTAGATAGCGTCCATGCCAGGCATTGGTTCCCGTCTCTTGAAAAGTTCCTCTACCACTGAAAGCCAAATCCATATAATAGTTTGATTATTTATAACTTTGAAATTTTCAACAGCAAGAAGAAAAGGGTCATTGTTTTCTTACAGGAAATGCCTTGATCGGTGATATCTGCCATTTTGCACGACTGGGACATGACTTTAACCGTGACTCTATCCATGATAAGTATCTGCCATGTTTCAAAAGATAGCAAAATTTTAAACATTTCTTGTTTGTTGGCGGCAATGAAGAAGTAGTGTTATGCAAGAATAGAGAAAGTAGAAGAAATGAAAAACACCTTCCAAGCTTTTGAGTCCCCTGTTCTGGTAGATCCAAGCATCTCGTGTAGCAACCCTGAAACGTCATTACATTAGACTAACCACCCTTTCCCTCTCACAACCACAACAACACCAACAAAAGAGAGAGAGAGAGAGAGAGATTACGATCGCGGCTGATCTGACGAAAGAACTTATAATCTCCGCCGTCGCGGGCATGCGATGACGACTCTGAATCGGAGAAGGACATATCGACAGAAAATAGTAGAGAGAGATGAGATGAGGATCGGAGCAAGTAGAAAGATGAAGAAGAAAGACGAGACGAGTGATTTCATCATCATACATTGAGAGGAATTGTTGGTTTCTATGTATGGCTCAGCTTACAATTAGTTCCTTAGGCAATCTATTATTAGTAGTCTAGCCTTGTGAGGTCACTAATAATAAAATAAAATTCATTTACTTAATTAATCACGGAAGCTTTGATGATTTATTTCGTGTATTTTCAGTTATGTGGTTCGTTTGATGCTTTCATCCGATTGTTGGAAATATGTAATGAACTTATTAAGCGGAAGATGTTCTATATGTTGGGTTTATTCTCTTGAGACTTGCTTCCTTCACATGTCTCTGTAAAAATCTGTATAATCAATAATAATATGCTTGTTTGGTTATTCAAAATTAGCAAAACAAGGAAGCCCTTGTGGCTTAAGCTGGGATCTGTGACGAGATTCTTTCTTTAGAACATCATTATTGGTGAAACCATGATGAGTCTTTTATAAAAACCAAAATAATAGTATTTTAATCAAAATCATGACTAAACTAATAGTAAAGTGACACTTGTAAAATTGGGTTTCTTATATCATGTGAAATGTCTCTTATAATTCTCAAATAAGAGACTATTACACTCTCTCTCTTATTTTCTTTTTATTTTATATTTATTTAAATGTAAAAGAAACCTTTTTACAAATTATCAATAATCATGCTCTTATGGATTGGTCGTGGCTATACCCTTTGAAATACAGTAAATATTTTTACTTTATATATTACATCAGAGATGCAGAAACAGTCTAAGAGAATCTAAATCACAACACACAATGTAGGTGGGTGAAAGAGTGTATATATATAGTCTCGAATGTTTCTTCTTTATGGGGTGGTCATGTGTATAAAATTGTGAGTAACACAACAATATACTATAAAGGAAAGACCAACATCGGACCAAAGACTGTCTAGGAATCATCAACTCGGAAACCTTCTTTCGGCCCATGTAGTAACCAAAGATAACATCTTACACAACAAGGTCTCTCTGATGTTAGCATGCGTGATGTGCACATCACCGTTCCTGGGCAGCTTCATCATGTTCCTCACCGGAGCCGGTCCACGCTTCTCACCACCGCTCCCTGTGCTCTTTTCGGCGGTGTCTAAAGCCCCCAAACCGGCTTTCTTGGTGGCAGCGTAGACAGAGCTGGAGAAAGCCCAGACGAAGCCAGCGATGTTGCTGTGAACGTAGGAGGTGGGGTTCTCCATGGCGTAGACGTGAGTGAAAGGGACGACCTCGAAGAGCTTCCGGAGGAGGGAGAGGTCCTTGATGTCTCCTTCCACCACCAAGACTCCGCTACGCTCGGCAAGTGTCGTAGTAATCGTTGAAGAGCAACCAAAATGCTGCAAGCAATGCAAGGGACTTTCAGATCCATACTCCACGAGGTTCGGCTTAATGGAGATCTCAGCCTCGAGCCTCGAGTTTCAGGCGATAATGGCGTCGGAGAATCTTCTGCGTTTGTTTACAGTGCCTCATGCGACCATCAAATATTCTTTCTTTTTTTTTTTTTTTTATTAGTATTTCTAGGTACATTTACATACAATCAATCACACATAGCTATTTACTTGCTTTTTGTTTCCTTTTTTCACTTGGAAAGATTATATAAATAATGTGGTTTAGTTTGGTTTTACTAGAGGTACCTACTATTCTACTAATGATTATATTTTACTTTAGATCGTCATCAAGTAAATCTTCTTGGTAAGTGAAGAGGGGATGGGAGATTAATTGCATTTCCCTTGCTCATTTTTATTACTATTAACTTTTTTAGTTATCTAATTTATGCACAGTCCAACATCTTCACGTGCAAGTATATAATGGTTGACAACATCATCAATATAATAAAGCAAATAAATTTTCTTATTTAAAAAAAAAGGCTAACTTAATTTTCAAAAGGCTAAGGTTTTTTACGATTGTGACTTACATTCATAACATAAATGTTGGACTGTGCATACTATAAAGGTTATATACGATGATGTATTTAAATCTATACTGACAGTGACACCGAGCTGTATGAAAAGGTTAAAAACTAGCGGACATCGCTTGTGCATGTGATAATTTAGGCTCAGGCTCCATCTTCAATTCCATACACGACAACATGCGTACGGATTCATTTTCTAAATATATGAAAAAGGGAATGAAAGGGAACAGAAGAGAAGGCTGGCAACAATATTGCAATTGCATGAGAGAGTGATGGTCAGGTTGTCAAAGAAAAGCATTGACCAGACTAGGAGGCCGACTGGGACTTGAGATCAGTGCCGTTTTGCTATGAGTTCAATTTTTTTACCGCTTCTCGTTCATCTTTTACTTTTCATTTCGTTGATGTTGCCAAGTTTTCCCTTTCTTTGTTTATTCTACTTTATACGATGGTCAAACCTACAACGAGATCTATTCTTTTAAACCGGGAAAGAAAAATCGGATAATTACGAAGTAAGAATTAAAAGATAAATTAATTTCTAGACCAAAGCTATATGAACGAAGAACGATGTAAGATTTGTAAAATACTAAAGGTTAGTGCCACGTCTCGGTTTCCATTTATTTATGGGAAATTTTGTCTGTGGGTTTAATAAGTTTTCTACTGAAACTTGTAAACAAGACAGAAATGGGGAGATTGCATAAATAACTAGCCCCACTAGGCACAAGTTTTTGGTTTCAGAAAAGTAAACCCAATAACACATTAGAGGATAATATTACGACGAAGCATTTAAATGGCCAATAAGTATATGTCGTTTTCATTATATCTGAATTAACTCTCCAAAACTTAATGATGATACCAAGGATCGGGGACACACGCACACACAACAAAATTGATGCCATAGTAGTAGTTAAGAGTAAATAATAAATCGGGGCAGACACACGCACACACAACACAATTGATATCATAGTAGTAGTAATTAAGGAGTAAATGATAAATCGGGGCAGACACACACACACACGCACGCACAACACAAATAAAGGTTGTTAATTTTTTTTTTTTTTTAAATCTTGTTACGAGATAGTAAGATATAATCATATCTGACACAAATAAAATTAAGATAATGAAAAATATGAACCCATGAACATGTATGTGTTCAGTCGCTATAGCTATGATTTAGTACGTTTACATGATTAAATCGATTGTATATTAATTAGTTAAATACCAAACTAGTGGAAATATTTATAAGTTATGACGATACCAAAAAGAAATATAATGACGATGCTATTACGTGGAAGAAATGGTTGTTAAAGACATTGCAATGTAAAGGAGAATATTTTAGGCATTGTTGAGTTTGTGATTCTTTGTTTAGGGTGTGTACCTGTAGTTATATGAGGAGCAACCGTTTTTTGAATATACTTGGAAAGTGATTAAGGTGGACCTGATACGACACTGTTGTTTAGTGAAATATCCATAGGAGAGATTATTCCAACAAAAATATAGGACCAAAGAATATCGACTATTAAAAAAAAAAATATATATATGTATCCATGTAGCGTGCTGGTGATTTTAAAAATTTAGGTCAAATACTTTAATAATGTGTCGTCTTTTAAATCTTATATTATCACATATTCGCACGAATGCACACGTTAATACATGATTGGCATGTTTTTTTTCTTGGCATGTAAGTTTACGTTAAACAGTATGCGGAAGAGAGTGTATTCATAAAAAGTACTACTAATTAATTGGTGTTATGAGAAAAGTATATATATATAAAACAGAAAAGATTAGATTAGCTAGTAATGTATTTCGAAAATGATGCATAGTATACATAATTTCAGGATTTTTTATTACTTTCTCAGCACGTGTTTTTCTAGTTTTACTTTCTTAAAGATAAATTACGATCCCAACCCAGAATAAAATAGAAGGATAGATTATTGTGGGTTTTATCTCATAGTTTCTAAAAAAAAGTTTTAACATAAAATATTATTTAGAAAGATTTTCATTAAGTATTCTAAGAATTTAGAAACTCAATTCTATTAAAAAATTAATATATAATATTTTATGTTATTTTCAAAAGTAAAGAAATTATGGGAAGAATTTCTCAATAATCTTGCTCTAAAGCGTTGTCTCATTCGAACAACCTTAATTTTTTAATATTTTCACATATACTCGAATTTTTATTTTCTCAAATAAAACAAAATTCTCCGCAGAAACACTAACTCGGTTTTTCTAGAAGCAAATTCTTGGAACTTTCTGTTTAACAAATTACTGATTATACAGATTAACCTAAGCAAAAATACAAGATCTACAAATGTAACATCAAACCATTTATAAATATATTCAGCACCATTTTTGTGAAAAGGCTCGTTTTCTCTTGGGCTGATTGAAAAACTGGCAAGTAAAATATTAACTATGAGGTTGACAAATTAAAAGAGATCATTTTATTGTTTCGCTGGTTTGATTTTAATTTTCCAAGATCTGACAAATGCTTTTTAGTTATTTACATTTTTACCCTCTACATTTAAATGCTATACCCGGATGTTTGTCTATGTCTCTCTCTATCTTTTTTTTGTCTTATTCGTCATACAAACTAACCGCCACACCAAGCAGAGTGGACTATGAAAGAGAACGTTTTTCGTTTGTCATCATCACTTATTACTTCCTCGAAACAAAAGTATAATATAGTTATCCTAATTAATAATACCATAGACAACCAATGAAAACCCCCACATGTAAAATGGAAAGTATAAAACCATTTAAAGTTTTTTTTTCTTCTTTTGTTCTTCTTCATGTGAAAAGCACCAGATATTACTTTTCAAAATTATTCATTTAAACCTATTCATTTAAGAGAAATATGATACTACTATCGTATTGTTGGTTGTTAAATTTTTATTTTATTTTTTAGTATTGTTTATCTTTCAAAGCACGATCAGAATTAAGCAATGGAACAATTCATTGTTGATTTTTGTTTTTTGCCCGTAAATTTTCAAAATTTCTGACCATTTTTTTGTTTTTTTGGTTTTTGTATTTTAACGATATATTAACCAACTGTAGTTTTAGACCATCTCCAATGGTCAAAACCTTTCATGAGTTCTAATAATTAGTTTAATTATAAATTTTGTAGTTTGTAAAGTTTAGAACCTATTGTCATATAATTAAATTTGTTATGCTCCAATGGTAGAATCTCTTTAGAATTCTAAAATCAGAAATTCAATAGAAGCAAAAATAGAAGCAACAAAACTCAGAGCTGGCCATGGATCCATGACAGGCAAGCAACAAAACTTGTGTCCAGTTCTCCTGAGCTGTTCCTTCCCGATTGCCACCTGACTTTTATCTTTGAAATGAGATTTCTGATCAATGCATTTATCTCAGCTTTCATATTCTTTTCTGAGAAGCTCGGATGTTTACTACATGAAGGGCTACCAGGCGGAGGATCCTTTGTGAAAAATGAACCGTCAAGAACCGGTCTGATCCCAGCTTCCCCGAAGGTTATCACCCACATGCGCAGGAACACAAATTTGTAGGGGAACAACAAGACGCCTGCGGTGGCACAACAGATTCTTTTTCTTGGGGATCCCCGTTGATAGACAAGGGCTTTGCAAANGGGCTACCAGGCGGAGGATCCTTTGTGAAAAATGAACCGTCAAGAACCGGTCTGATCCCAGCTTCCCCGAAGGTTATCACCCACATGCGCAGGAACACAAATTTGTAGGGGAACAACAAGACGCCTGCGGTGGCACAACAGATTCTTTTTCTTGGGGATCCCCGTTGATAGACAAGGGCTTTGCAAATAAAGTAGAAACAAATATGCATAGAAATTAGTAATCACGAGGCAATATGAAGGCACTGCAAAAGTAAGATACATCATAAACACACGCTACATTGTAGCCAGCTTTTCCCGGCTCAAGTTAAATCAGCTTCATCGCACCTCTTTCCCCTACTTCTGTATTCCCATACATCCACTCAACACGGCACCCATAACAGCCTCATAAGGACAATTAACTCTTTTTTTCTTCACATAAGTCTACCAAGGAGAATAATAAAACAACTATTACTGCTAAGCGTTTGAATTAACAACAAATTACATGATTTGTAAATTGATAATACATAGTTAAAATCAGGTTGATACTATCTGCAGATTTTAATTCATTTATTTTACACTCACTAACTCACACAGTGTGAGTCACACTACTTCTAACTAACTAAAGAGAAAAGAAAAGGGACAGAGTAGAGATACGCACCAATGAAATTGATGATGAGGCGACCGTCAGAGAAACGTCATGTGGGATGGTGGAAGAAGGTCTCTCCGTACGGAGGAAACGCGACGTGAGGGGGATGGTAGGATCAGAGAGGGCGACCAAGTTTCCTGTGTCGGCAATGGAATCATCGAAACTGATGATTGACTTGAAACGCCTGCACTGCGTTTCTGAGTTCACGAAGACAGTGAGCAAAAGAGTAGACAAGAAGAACATCATCAGGAGCTGGAGCTTCAACGGAGGAGAATCTAGAGACGTCATGTGGAAAGCTCGAAAGGTTTTGGTCTCCTGTCTCCGGTCTCCATCGTCCCTTCCAATGTGTGATTTATCAAAAAGAAAAATCAAACCAAATCGACTTTTTCGATTACAACGAGGTTTGGAATTTAATTCACACTACAAAATCAATACAAGAGATTCAAAGAATCCGAACCTTGACGGTGAATTCATTGATGAATTTGGAGGAGGACAAAGAGAGATAGTGTTTCGTGATAAACATCGACGAAGAGAGAGGAGGAAAAAAAATACTGATTTTTTTTGTCGACTAAAATTTGCTATCTAATGCCAAAGGGCCACGTATGGGGTGTTTACCAATTCTAAAAATGCTCTTTTAGACAGCGGTTCTGATGTTTTAATTCATTTTTTATTTATTTTTAATAGCTTTTTTTTTTAGAACCTTTATTAAAACCCTCCGTTGGAGGTGCTCTTAAAGCTCCTCCTCTATACTCAACCTACAAAAAGATCTACAAATTGTCATTAAACGTTTATTTTAAGAGGGAAAAAAAATTCCCTGTGCTTTTTGGTTATTTACGCTTTTGTCATATTCCCCCCCCCCTCCCCCCCATACACACACACACACAAAGCTTCGTAGCGTACCTTCACCGAAAAAGCGAAGCGGTTAAGTAGGGCATTACTGTGTATTTACTGTAAATATATATATATATATGTGTGTGGGGTGTTGTGTGGAGAATCAGAAAGAGATCTTTCACTTTTTGATATTTTCGATCAAACAGCAACAATGTCGACTCAAAGCTCTCCCACGCAGAAGGTGCTTCCACCTCCGTCGTCGTTGTCCCCTCCAAACTCTCCGACAGCTCCTCAAACCGTGACAGATCCAAACTCTTCGACAGCTTCTCAAACCGTGACGGATCCAAACTCTTCGACGGTGCTTCCACCTCAGACGACGTTGGCTCAGCACTCGGGGGCGCTTCCACCTCAGACGAACTCGCCGGGAGATCCAGCTCAGACGACGTTAACTCAGCACACGGTGGCGCTTCCACCTCAGACGAACTCGCTGGGAGCTCCACCTCAGACGACGTTAACTCAGAACTCGGGGGCGCTTCCATCTCAGACGAACTCGCCGGGAGCTCCAGCTCAGACGACGTTGGCTCAACACTCGGGGGCGCTTCCATCTCTAACGAACTCGTCGCCTCTATTCGTTCGCAACGGAAGGTAACGTTCTGACTTTTTTCTATAGCCAACATATATTTGACTGCATCTAGGTTTGAAAAGAGATACCACGTAGACAGAGTTTTTGTATTTAACTGTCGATTCAATTTTTCTCACAGCCAAATGAATCAGTGGGTGAAATTTGTCGAAAGATGCCATCAAGCGATTATGATTTTGATGACTGTTGCTTTGGTTTTTGCGCCTCTGGTGTTTGCCTCGACTGTCGCCAAACGCAAGGGGACTGTAGGAATTCATACCGGTTTATAAACGATTTATAAATTAACATATAAATTCATATTACCAAGATCTCATGCAAATACTGAAATAAATCTAGATTTAGGGTTTCTGAAATACTTGGATATTTTGCAGCGGAACAAAAGAATAAAACAAACGGAGGTTTCTGAGCACTCCAAACGTCGTGCCTCTACCGATATCCACACACACACAAACAAAATCGAATCGGGATGTTAGTGCCGTTGAGATCAAATCTCAAATAGACAAACAATTTGCCTTTAGGTTTTTCAAGGCAGCCGTAATGTTAACTCACATCATTACATTAATATATAACGTTGTGTTTTAACCTAATGGGCTAAGCCCATGTAATAACGTGTACAACTTATGCACTACATATAATTATATCACATACAATTATAATAATCATCTTAATGATTATACATATATTATAAATACATATATTATAATATGGTGAAAACCCAATAAATTGTTGATCTAGTTTGCTTAGGTGTGTGACCCTGTAGGATCATATAATATTAGCAATAGATTCTTAATCTATAGATTATAAGCGGCTTCTAGCAAAACATTATAACCACCTAATATTATACGATTGTCGAACCTCGACATTACGACTTAAGCAAGATTCAGTACAATTGATTTCAGGACATTCCCAACAATCTCCCACTTGTACTGGAATCATCTATTCCCATAATCCCTTTGTCACTTATATCTCGATCTCAGCATAAGGCAAGAAACGGTGTCATCCTTATTAAGCTAGATCACGTTTATCGAACTCTGATTTA
>KE155333.1:105165-119568 GCA_000411075.1 Sisymbrium irio
TATAATATATAGGTATTCTAATAAAGCATATTATATTTAATAATTACTAAAATGTATTACATATAAATATATATACTGTAAATAAATCAAAATAAAAATTACCTTATAATAGTGTGGAAATGGAAATGGACAAGAGAGAAAAGACTTTGCAAAGAGAGAAGTGTTTAAGTTGAAATGAATTGTGGGAGAGAAGTGAATAGTGTGTTTTATAGAAAAAACTTGAAATTATAATTTATAAACACTTATTTTTTATTTGTCATTAATAAAGCAGGAGAGAGAGGATAGCTACAAATTTGAAGAGGGACATTTACGTTGGTGGATGTCCTGCTTTTAAGGCTAAAAGACAAAAAAAAATGTTCTGCCTTTAGACAGGAGAACTACATGCATTGGTGTCCTACCCTTGTCCCACCTTCCCATTCACAGCCTTAGTATGCGTTTCCACACGTCTTTTTCGGGTATCTCCCATCTACAACGCAAGAGAAATTCAAATTTCAAATTGAAAGAGCAAAACCAAATTTATATCAAAGTCTATTTAATCTACAGCCCAAACATGTGATTGCATATATTCTAAACTTGTCTCTAAAGATAAAAAGGTGATTTCATGAGTGCGTGGCTAGCAAAATTTTTAACAACAGTCGGAATTTAAGGTCATTATCGAAATCTAGTCTCGATGTAGGGTTTTGTGGTTTTGAATCTTTGCAAGTTGGAGATGTCAAATAGATAACAAAAAGTGTTCAAAGGTTTGAAAACGTCAAATCATAAACTATCTTCCCCTATGAAACAACGAATTTTATAGATCAAAGTTCTACTACATCCCAAGTTCAATTCCATTTTCCCACAACAGTTTCTCCACCATATCATTCACACAAGACGAATTATCACTGAAGAGAGGGGTCGGTTTTGACAACTTACGAAAGAGAGCTCAGGGAAATCAGCAGCCATAATGACGTAGACGCCGGCGGCCAGGGAGTGAGTCCTTGCTTGAGAGTTGATAAAAATACACTATTTATTTGGTTCCAAAATCATACTGGGCCTGGACCAAATACTCGCGATCCATATCCGACCTGTCAGAATATTAAAATTTATGTTTCTTTATGTAAATTGGACTATTGCTCTTTATTCTTCATTTTTTTTATCTTTTGAATTAGGTGAAACTAAATTATCTTTTTCACCATTGCTTAGTTTAAATGTGTTCATTTAATCTCTTCTCGTAACTATGTAAACTTTCTTTGTCATCAAACAAGACCATATTCATCCATCGCATAATTAAAACTGTCACAAATTGGATAACATAGAGAGATTTTAATCACAAACCAAGAAAGTTCAGAAACCCGCACATCACGCGTTGACCATTAACAAGTCATAATTATGTCTAAGGATAGAAACTGTAACTATATTTCAGGAATCCGTGTACTATATATTTATATACCAATGAAAATTGCCACACAGCAAAAAAACCAAAATCAATTATCTAACAAGAGAGTTTCTGATTATAAAAAAATAAAATGAAGAAACTCTCTTGTTTAATTATTCTTTTAATCTTTGTCTCAACTTCTCTGGCGGCCGAACCGTCAGATCCGCCTATCTACGAAAGCTTTCTCCAATGTTTTAGTAACCAGACAGGAGCTCCTCCAGACAAGCTTTGCGACGTCGTTTTGCCCCAGAGCAGCGCCAGTTTCACCCCAACGCTACGCGCATACATCAGAAACGCGCGTTACAACACTTCCACGTCTCCGAAACCCTTGATCGTAATCGCGGCACATTCTGAATCTCATGTCCAAGCCACCGTGCTGTGCACCAAATCTCTCAACTTGCAGCTCAAGACTCGCAGCGGCGGCCATGACTACGACGGCGTTTCATACATCTCGAACCGCCCTTTCTTCGTCCTCGACATGTCCTACCTCCGAAACATCACGGTCGATATGTCCGACGACGGCGGCTCCGCATGGGTTGGAGCCGGCGCTACTCTCGGCGAGGTTTATTACAACATCTGGGAGAAAAGCAAAACTCATGGCAGCTACGGATTTCCCGCCGGAGTATGTCCTACGGTCGGCGCCGGAGGTCACATTAGCGGGGGAGGGTACGGAAACATGATCAGAAAATACGGACTTTCCGTGGATTACGTGACCGACGCAAAAATCGTAGACGTGAACGGACGGATTCTCGACCGGAAGTCGATGGGAGAGGATCTTTTCTGGGCGATAGGAGGCGGAGGCGGTTCGAGCTTCGGCGTGATCTTGTCCTTCAAGATAAAACTCGTTCTGGTTCCTCCGACGGTGACTGTTTTCAGAGTGGAGAAAACCCTGGAAGACAATGCCCTAGACATGGTCCACAAATGGCAGTTTGTTGCTCCCAAGACCAGCCCCGATCTGTTCATGAGGCTACTGTTGCAGCCCAAGACGCAGAACACCACTCAGACGGTCCGAGCCTCGGTGGTGGCTCTATTCCTGGGGACACAGACCGATCTCTTGTCTCTGATGAGCAAAGAATTCCCGGAGCTTGGTCTCAAGACGGAGAATTGCACGGAAATGACGTGGATACAGTCGGTGATGTGGTGGGCCAACAACGACAACGCCACGCTGGTTAAACCCGAGATTCTGCTGGACCGAGACCCGGACTCGGCGTCTTTCTTGAAACGAAAATCGGATTACGTGGAGACGGAGATCACCAAAGACGGGTTAGATTTCCTGTTTAAGAAGTTGATGGAGGTTGGCAAACTCGGTCTCGTCTTCAATCCCTACGGAGGGATAATGAGCCAAGTGGCTACGACCAAGACCCCCTTCCCTCACAGGAAGAGGCTTTTCAAGGTCCAGCACTCCATGAACTGGAAAGATGCCGGAACTGAAGCCGAGAGCAGTTTCATGGAAAAGACGAGAAGCTTCTACAACTTCATGGCTCCTTTCGTCACCAAGAATCCAAGACACACGTATCTCAACTACAGGGATCTCGATATCGGGATCAACACCCATGGCCCAAACAGTTATAGGGAAGCTGAGGTTTACGGGAGAAAGTATTTCGGAGAGAATTTTGATCGGTTGGTCAAAGTCAAAACTGCCGTGGATCCAGAAAACTTCTTCAGGGATGAGCAGAGTATACCTACCTTGCCCACCAAGCCATCCGTGACTTAGTTTGAGGGATCTTCTCTTCTCTTCATTTTCGGCGTTGCATCCCAGGCTGCCTAGGAATAAATCTGTTTCCTAGCTAAATTATACATGTATTCAAATCATACATGTTTACGACCAACCCAGCCAGGCATTCTAAGAAATACAAGGATTGACATTTCAAGAAATACAAGTCACTAGTATCAGCAAGACCAACATTTTTGAAGAGATATATATATATATACATATATATATATATATATATCTACATACACAACGCATGTATATAATTTATCTCAGTTTAGCTTTTGGATCGGTCTTGTATCACGAATGCGGTTTGATTCTGATCATTTTAATCGTTTTTGTTTCATTGTTATACATCAAAAGTCAGAACATATATGCGTATATATTAAGTACACAAAACGACAAAATGAAGAAAAGAAAATCATGCTGTTTTAGTGGACGGACAAAACAGGATGCAGAGCAGACTAGCATCATAAAGACAGCAAAGCGTGTCTCGTTTGCAAGCATGATGTGGACTCTTCTAAGCTGGTCCGAGGGTTTGGTGGGACTCTGTAGATGAAAATTCCCTGAGAAGTAACTCAACTTCTTCAACAACACCAAGCTTCTTAAACCACCGAGCCAACACAGCAGAAGCTTCTTTTCCAACCATTATCGAGTCTTTCTCAAGCTCAACTAAGAACCCTAACGCTTCATTTAGCTTTTCTTCCTTTTCATATGCAGTGAGCACAAGAGCCACACACTTGTCAGTAGCTTTGATTCCCGCTTTTCTCATATTTTCAAAAGCCAAACGCGCATTCTGGCTCTGGCCCGAGACACCGTATGCGTTTATGAGAAGTCCGCATAGCTTTACATCAGGAGTGATACCCGCGAGTTGAACTGCGTCGAAAACCCGCTTAGCTCCTTCCGCGTCTCCACCCATAGAGTAGGCTCTCAACAAGGCCTTGTAAACCTCTCTCCCCGCACAGACTTGTTGGGAGTCCATTTCTCTGAGTAAAGCCTCTCCTTTCTCGGGCGTGCCAGCTCGGATGTAGGCCATAATCATCGAACCATAAGATCGATAGTCCAGTGGTTCCCCAAGCAATTTGATCTCGTTGAAAGTTTCTTGAGCGAGTCGGTGATAGCCTGCCTTGCTGTACAACTGAACCATTGCAGTTAGGGTCACTTGATCAATGAGAAAGCCTCGATTTTTCATAGCAAAAAAAGTTTTTTCAGCGTCTTCAACTTGGTTTAGCTTCCCATAGTAATGGATGATCTTGGTATAATCGCGGGCGTTGGCTTCAAAGGAATCCTCCAGCAGCGAAAATTCAGCCACCTAAGGAGATGCACACAAGTAAAAAACAAATGTTTCTGTTGAATATATTCCATGGAAATCAGTTTCCGTACTAGATCAAAACCAACAAGGCAAGAGCAAATCGAGTACCTTGATATAAAAGGGAGAGTCGAGATTCTTGAGCTCTTTAAGAAGAGAAAGCCAGTCAGCTCTGATGGGTTTCATCCTCCTGACCCAAGCAGCTAAGAGATGGCAAAAACTAGCCTTTTCGCTGGAGAAGCAAATAATCTGCCTCATGAGCGCCTGACAGCGTTTTGACATTTTAATAGGGATCCGAGTGATTGCCTCGTCTTGTTCTTCTGTGAGATTCAGACCAACATCAACCCAATGAAAGCTCGGGCTTCCTTTCTCTGCTTCTTCCTTGTCTACAGCCTCGCCAAGCATCGTACCGGCACTACAATTGCAACCAAAACTTCTATCTTGACGAGATTCTACAAACATTGGGTTTCGTCTAAACATGCGACGGTATAGCTTGTGGCTTCCAATAACAAAGGGACATTTCAAGAAGCCGAAGCTCGACACTGCGTTGCAGCTATAAAATCCCATTATAGACCTCGGAATCAAAATATCTAACGGAAAAGTATTCACATGAACCGAATCTCAGAATCGCAAACAACTAATCAGGTTTTTGTACCACAGTATTACAAGGCTTTCTACCTAAGGATCATAGAAATACAGAGCTCGTGCGCTACTCTGGGTACTAAGAAAGAAAGAGAGAGTGTGGGTTCAGATAAACTGCAGACTGAGAGACGGGCGGTGTGACAGACTTGGTGGAGAGGAACGAGAGAATAATTTTGTAGCTTTTTTGCTCTTTGCGATAGGCCACACCTACCAGCAACACCACAAATCGGCTGCTTACTTGTGGGCCTTTGTTGGGCCGTCGTAACGGAGGTTTAATAATTTGGATGATGGCCCGTTTAGAGAAATAAATACACGATAATTCAAATTTGCACCGTATCCTTTGTACACAAAAGTATTTCTCTTTTAAGAAATGGTTGGTTTATTGTTGTTGTTGGTTTTAGTTATAGCACAAACCATTAGTCTAGTAACTCTTTATGCTAGTTTTGATGATGTACAGAAATGATAAAACTAGTTTCTCTACTCCGGGGAGTCCACCGGGATGGTCAACACTCAGCAGATACAGATCTCCTCGTTTACAAAAGTACCCATGGTTGGAGTAAAATAATGGAAACGCACGCAAGGCTAGTTAAGTAATTTAAGATATATATATAGTAGAGAAAATAGGAGAAGAGCACGGCGATCCGAATCCGAATCTGGTACTCGTCCATCCTCTTCTCGGGTATTATTATATTTGAGTATTGAGAAATACTTGACTGAAGAAGAAGAAGAAGAAGAAGGGAGCTGAGTTTGAGTTGTATAGATCTGAAAATTGGTGAGCAGGAATGGCTTCCACGGAAGTCGATTCCCGGTTAGGTCGAGTAGTGATCCCTGCTTTGGACAAGGTGATTAAGAACGCCTCGTGGCGAAAACACTCGAAGCTCGCTCACGAGTGCAAATCCGTCATCGAACGCCTCAGATCCCCCGATAACTCTTCCCCTCTCGCCGACTCTGATTCCGGATCCTCCCTTCCCGGCCCGCTCCACGACGGAGGATCCGCCGAGTACTCTCTCGCCGAGTCTGAGGTCATCCTCAGCCCTCTCATCCACGCCTCCGCCACCGGCGTTCTCAAGATTGTCGATCCCGCCGTCGATTGCATCCAGAAGTTGATCGCCCACGGCTATGTCCGCGGCGAGGCGGATCCCACCGGCGGTACCGAGGCGCTTCTCCTTTCCAAGCTCATTGAAACCATCTGCAAATGCCACGAGCTCGACGACGAAGGCCTCGAGCTCCTCATCCTCAAGACGCTCCTTACTGCCGTCACTTCCATTTCGCTGAGGATCCACGGAGATTCTCTGCTTCAGATCGTCAGGACCTGTTACGGTATCTACTTGGGGAGCAGAAACGCGGTTAATCAGGCCACGGCCAAAGCCTCCCTCGTGCAGATGTCCGTCATCGTCTTCCGGAGAATGGAGGCAGATTCCTCCACTGTCCCCATTCAGCCCATCGTCGTCGCCGAGCTCATGGAGCCCTCTGACAGATCTGAATCCGACCCTTCCACCACTCAGTCCGTTCAAGGCTTCATCACCAAGATCATGCAGGACATTGACGGCGTCTTCAACCCGGCCAACGCCAAGGGCACCTTCGGAGCGCACGACGGTGCCTTCGAGACCTCCTTGCCTGGGACTGCCAATCCTACTGACTTGCTGGACTCTACGGATAAGGATATGCTGGATGCCAAGTACTGGGAGATCAGTATGTATAAGTCCGCCCTCGAGGGAAGGAAAGGCGAGCTCGCCGATGGAGAGGTCGAGAAAGACGACGACTCTGAGGTTCAGATTGGGAATAAGCTCAGACGAGACGCCTTCTTGGTGTTCAGGGCACTCTGCAAGCTCTCCATGAAGACGCCTCCCAAGGAAGATCCTGAGTTGATGAGAGGGAAGATTGTCGCTCTCGAGTTATTGAAGATTCTCCTCGAGAATGCCGGTGCTGTCTTTCGAACCAGCGATAGGTTTGTGTCGCTTCTCTTCTTCCATTTTGTTGTTATGATTCCTCTGCGTGATAGCTGCGTGTGGGTTGGATGTTGTATTGCTATCCGTGTTTCTTCTGAAAACTTGGCATCATTTCGTTATGAAACAGGTTCTTAGGCGCCATCAAGCAGTATCTGTGTCTCTCCTTGCTGAAAAACAGTGCTTCAAACCTTATGATCATTTTCCAACTTTCCTGCTCGATTTTACTTAGTCTGGTTTCTAGATTTCGTGCTGGGCTCAAGGCAGAGATTGGGGTCTTCTTCCCTATGATTGTTCTAAGAGTGTTAGAGAATGTTGCGCAACCTGATTTTCAACAGAAGATGATAGTGCTTCGGTTCCTGGACAAGCTCTGCGTTGATTCACAGATTTTGGTAGATATCTTCATCAACTATGATTGCGATGTCAACTCGTCCAACATATTTGAGAGGTATGGATTGATATGCTGTTGTTGCCTTCTATGTTATACTTGGGTCAAAATAAACACTCACTTGTAGTGACAATTATCCTTGTGCACTCAGTCTGTTCTTTGTTGGTGGCATATGAGCTTAGATCAATAACTTTATAAAGGGACATTCATTTCCGTATTTTTCATCTGTATCTTGTTTTTAGGATGGTCAATGGTCTCCTTAAAACTGCTCAAGGGGTGCCACCGGGTACAGTTACTACCTTGTTGCCACCTCAGGAAGCAGCCATGAAACTTGAAGCCATGAAGTGCTTAGTTGCTGTTTTAAGGTCCATGGGAGACTGGGTGAATAAGCAGTTGCGTCTTCCAGATCCTTATTCAGCAAAAATGCTAGAAATTGATGACAGAAATCTTGAAGAAGGGAGCCATCCGGTAGAAAACGGTAAGGGGGACGCGGGCCATGGAGGTTTTGAAAGGTCAGAGTCTCAGGCTGAATTGTCCAGTGGGACTTCTGATGCCCTAGCAATAGAGCAGCGCCGAGCTTACAAGCTTGAACTTCAGGTAAAACTTTTCCTTAAATTTGATTCTGTGTTCATTACCTTTTGTCACAGTATTTCAGCTAAAGACTGATTTGGTTTTGTTGATGGCAGGAAGGTATTTCTATTTTCAACCAGAAACCTAAGAAAGGTATTGAGTTTCTAATCAAGGCAAACAAGGTGGGAGACTCACCGGAGGAAATAGCAGCTTTTCTGAAAGATGCATCGGGGTTGAACAAGACTTTAGTAGGGGATTATCTGGGGGAAAGAGAAGACCTATCCCTTAAAGTGATGCATGCATATGTGGATTCTTTCGAATTTCAAGGCATGGAATTTGATGAGGCTATTCGAGCCTTTCTCCGGGGCTTTAGGCTGCCAGGAGAAGCACAGAAAATTGATCGTATCATGGAAAAGTTTGCGGAGCGGTACTGTAAATGTAACCCAAAGGCTTTTTCTAGCGCTGATACGGCATATGTTCTCGCTTACTCTGTCATTTTGCTCAACACAGATGCACATAACCCTATGGTGAAGAGCAAGGTACATATTTGAGCTGATTTGTATAGAACCTTACTGAACTCCCTCTTTAGGAAGATTTAGTCCAATTTAGTTGGAAGCTTGTGATAGAAATAGAATGCTTAACAAGGTAACCCATTTTCTTAAGTTTTCATTCACAATGTGCAGATGACAGCTGATGGTTTTATTAGAAATAATCGTGGGATAGATGATGGGAAAGACTTGCCTGAGGAATATCTACGTGCGTTATATGAAAGGATATCTAGAAATGAGATAAAGATGAAGGATGATGGTTTGGGTCCGCAACAGAAGCAGCCAACAAACTCAAGTAGATTACTTGGCTTAGATACTATTTTAAATATTGTTGTTCCTAGGCGTGGTGACGATATGTACATGGAGACCAGTGATGATCTGATCAGGCATATGCAAGAGAGATTTAAAGAAAAAGCTCGCAAATCTGAGTAAGAAGCTTACTTTTTTTTGCTTTTTTGTTTTAATTTGTAAGCTGTTGTTCAGTGGTCTGCTTCATGCAAGTTGATTCTTCGTCCATTCTGTTTCTCTTGTGGGCATCATTCATCTAATCTTCTGATAGCCGCTTTAGGAGTTAATAGTTGGTCAGTTGGACACTGCTCTCTAATGGTTACGTTTATTTTCGATTTAGCTATGTTCTATACCTGGAATTACCCGAAAAGTGTATCTCGGGTTTCTGATTTTTGTTTTCCACTGTAGGTCAGTTTATTATGCAGCCTCGGATGTAGTTATACTCAGGTTTATGGTTGAGGTGTGTTGGGCTCCTATGTTGGCTGCTTTCAGTGTTCCACTTGACCAGAGTGATGATGCAGTAATTACGACCTTATGTCTGGAGGGTTTCCACCATGCTATCCATGTCACCTCTGTAATGTCCTTAAAGACGCACAGAGATGCTTTTGTGACATCGCTAGCAAAATTTACTTCTCTCCATTCTCCTGCTGATATCAAGCAGAAAAACATTGAGGCTATTAAGGTTCGTATCCTTTTTCTCAACTTTCTTCCTTATTTTCAGGCTGCAAAACGAGTGAAGGGAATCTCATTTAGTTTTAAGTTTTATTCTATGCTGGACTAGCATTTACATTTTGTATTTGAAAATTTCGGGAAAAACGTTTCTTGTTTCTTATTGTGCTTTTCTCGTTTATAAGTAATGGTGATCGGCTTATAAGCTGTTTCCTTCTGTTTTATTTTGAATGAGTTGGGTGCTTTGGATGATATGAAGCGACTTCCATGGATTAACTGTTTTTGTTTGTTCACTGGCAGGCAATAGTCAAACTGGCAGAGGAAGAAGGCAACTATCTACAAGATGCTTGGGAGCATATTTTGACATGTGTTTCTCGGTTTGAACATCTTCATCTCTTGGGAGAAGGAGCGCCTCCTGATGCTACTTTCTTCGCATTTCCTCAAACCGAGTCAGGAAACTCTCCGCTGGCAAAGTCAAATTCAGTACCTGCAGTTAAGGAAAGAGCACCTGGAAAACTACAATATGCTGCTTCTGCTGTAATAAGGGGTTCTTACGATGGTTCTGGTGTTGCTGGCAAGTCTTCTAAGACGGTGACATCTGAACAGATGAACAACCTGATCTCTAATCTGAACTTGCTAGAACAGGTCGGCGACATGAGTCGGATATTTACGCGTAGTCAAAGATTGAACAGTGAAGCCATAATTGACTTTGTTAAAGCACTCTGCAAAGTTTCCATGGATGAATTACGATCTCCATCTGATCCACGAGTATTCAGCCTTACAAAGATTGTAGAAATAGCGTAAGGATCAATCTTTTGTCAACAATATCCATCGTGTCTTGCTCATCCTCTCTCTTATTTATACTTTGTTGGTTACAATGGCAGGCACTATAACATGAACCGCATAAGACTTGTCTGGTCGAGCATCTGGCATGTGCTCTCCGATTTCTTTGTAACTATTGGTTGTTCTGATAACCTCTCCATTGCAATTTTTGCTATGGATTCCTTGCGCCAGCTGTCTATGAAGTTCTTAGAGCGGGAAGAGTTGGCTAATTATAACTTCCAAAATGAATTTATGAAACCTTTTGTTGTCGTCATGCGCAAAAGTGGTGCTGTTGAGATCAGGGAATTGATTATACGGTGTGTCTCACAGATGGTTCTATCCCGTGTTAACAGTGTCAAGTCCGGATGGAAAAGCATGTTCATGGTATTTGATCTGTCAAAATCCCGCTCTTACTTTGATGTCTCTCTCAGGTTTTTATGATAGATCTACTTACTGAAAGCTGTTTGCTCTTGCAGATTTTCACGACAGCGGCACACGATGCACATAGAAATATTGTGTTCCTGTCTTTTGAAATGGTTGAGAAGATTATCCGAGACTACTTCCCGCACATCACGGAGACAGAGACAACCACCTTCACAGACTGTGTGAATTGCCTTGTTGCGTTCACCAATAGTAAATTTGAGAAAGATATCAGTCTCCAAGCCATTGCTTTCCTTCAATATTGCGCCAGAAAACTTGCTGAAGGCTCTGTCGGTTCATCTTTGAGGAAGAACCCTCCATCTTCTCCACAGGGTGGAAAAGGCGGAAAACAAGATAGTGGAAAATTCCTAGAAAGCGATGAACATTTATATTCTTGGTTTCCCTTGTTAGCTGGTAAGCTTTCTTTTGCAGCACTCATCTTTGCATTTACTTCTCTGATTCCCAACACCCTAATTTCCGGTTTTCCATGCCGTGCAGGTTTATCGGAACTTAGTTTCGACCCAAGAGCAGAAATTAGGAAGGTCGCATTGAAAGTCCTGTTTGATACTCTGCGGAACCATGGTGACCATTTCAGTCTGTCCTTATGGGAACGGGTTTTCGAGTCTGTTTTATTTCGGATATTTGACTATGTGCGTCACGACGTTGACCCGTCTGGTGAGGATTCAACTGATCAGAGAGATTACAATAATGGGGAAGTCGACCAAGAGTCGTGGCTCTACGAGACATGCTCATTAGCACTACAACTAGTTGTAGACCTCTTTGTGAATTTCTACAAGACAGTTAACCCTCTTCTTAAGAAGGTGCTGATGCTATTCGTAAGCTTGATAAAACGTCCTCACCAAAGTCTTGCCGGTGCGGGCATTGCTGCACTCGTACGTCTGATGAGAGACGTGGGTCATCAATTCTCAGACGAACAATGGGACGAGGTTGTGTCATGCATTAAAGAGGCAGCAGATGCTACATCCCCTGACTTCTCATACATTACCATTGAAGATTCAACGGAGGATGTAAGCAATAAGGATGAAACAAGCGATAGTCTCAACGACACACTGAGAAGAAGAAACAGGCAGCTTCATGCTGCCGTAGCAGATTCCAAATCCAAAGCGTCAATTCAGATTTTTGTGATTCAGGTTAGTCAAATATCAGCCTCTGTATATACACATATACAAATCAATCATTCTTATATGTGTGTCTCTGTGCACTTGTTCTTTATCTGCAGGCAGTAACAGATATATACAACACGTACCGTAAATCTCTCACAGCCAATCACATGTTGATGCTCTTTGACGCAATGCACGGCATCGCGTCCAACGCTCACAAAATCAATGCCGATCCAGTCTTACGTTCCAAGCTCCAGGAGATTGGGTCTTCTCCTGAATCCCAAGAAGCTCCTCTGCTACGCCTCGAGAACGAATCCTTCCAAACATGTATGACCTTCTTGGACAACCTCATCTCAGACCAGCCTTTGGGTTACGATGAGGCCGAGATAGAAAGCCACCTGATACGCCTCTGCAGAGAGGTGCTGGAGTTCTACGTAGACATTTCATGCTCAAAGGAGCAGTCGTCTAGATGGGCGGTTCCCTCGGGGTCGGGAAAACGCAAGGAGCTAACCGCGCGGGCTCCACTAGTGGTGGCTGCGATTCAGACACTGGGAAACATGGGAGAGTCACTGTTCAAAAAGAACTTGCCGGAGTTGTTTCCTCTTATAGCGACGTTGATAAGCTGTGAACATGGGTCAGGAGGAGAGGTACAAGTAGCTCTTAGTGATATGCTTCAGACATCAATGGGACCTCTTCTCCTCCGCTCTTGCTGCTAATATATATCTACGTATCTCTGTAAGATTTGTTGTATACTCTCTTGTTCATTTTCTATCACCATCACTCCTCGATTTTCTTCATAATCCTTCTGATTTGATTCTTCTCTTGAGTTTGTTTCTTTACCACAGTTGCATTTGTTTTTTTATTCTTCCATTGTTTGGTGGAAGAGATTAGCGTTCACGAGGTGAGGTCGGATATGTTTTTTTTCTTTTCATTATATGTAAATTGTAATATTAGACAGTTTTTATGATTATGGGCACATTGCAAAATAAGGCTAAACCAAACTTCGTATTTATTCTGAGGTTGAATGGTCACACAACATAATTGATTATACAACAAGGGGATTATAAAGCAACGCCCATAACTAGAGAGAAATGATATAAGATTATAAGTTAGTACAATATAATGAAAAAAAAAATTGAATGAATACAGAATGACGTTGTCGGTTTGTTTGTTTATGATACGATACATTACATACATTTGGAAGGTCAAAAGTGGATGCCGAGGCGGCGGATCTCAGAACGGAAGACGGGACTGGAAGAGAGAGTACGATGAGCCAAACTCCGAATATCTTCCCTTGAGCATTCCTTTGATATTCTCACCAGTTCCCATAACGCTCCTCCGCTTATCATCTCCTTCGCATTCACCTCTGCCCCCACATTTTTTTATTACACCAAATATAGAAAATTAAGGGACCAAGAAAAGACAAGAGAAAGGATGGCACTCACCATGCTGGGCCAAATGGCATAAAGCAAGCTCTATGTGGCGCCTGATTGGTGCAGCTTCATCGTTAGCATGTTGTACAATCCACGGAAGAGCTCCGTCTTCTATTAGCAGCGATCTCCCACTCTTCACACCTTCATACACTCTTCACATTAACCCCAATAATAATATATTTCTCCAAAAGAATACTGCAAAAGCTTTTTTCTTATTATATTTTACCTTGAGTGGTTGCTCGGGATTCACACTTCGCAAAGTTCGCAATTCCCCGAGCCACCTGAGCAAGAACATCCGGATGTCCGCACCTAACCATTCCTAACAGCGCTTTTATTCCACCATCCGACCATAGTCTTGCTTGAAGTTTGTCTGCAAAACCAACATTAGTTTCAGAATTTTGGTCGGTTTCTTGTTCCAGTATCCATCCATTCCTCTTCAGCAAATAAAAACGTTGTTGGGGTGTTATTTTTACCGTTGCCACAGAGATTAGCAATAGCTCCAGCAACCATTCGTAAGGTCTGTGGGTCCTCTGCATCTGCAGCCGTTAAAGACAGCAAGCTGATTCCTCCTTGGTCCACAATCAGTTGTTGGCTCACTTCTGTTACTCCACAAACAAAAAAAACTCCATTTCATGAGCCACAAGAGACCACAAGCCAAATAACTACCGTGTTTCTGCTTTCACCATCTGTCTTAACCACTGATCAGTAGTGAGTTTACCGTTCATTGCGAGATTGGCAATTGCACCAGCCGCAACTCTTCGGACAGTCTCATCTTCGTAACTCCTGAGAAGCATCAGCAATGATGTAAGACCTCCAGCTTCAACGATCTTTTCCTGATTTGCCTCTGCTTATCAAACACACCCCAAGAAAATAGAAAAACTGTGAGAACCTAAAGCAAAGTACACTGAACCTCCAAAATGATGCCTGGGAGCGAGCACAAAGTTACCTTCAGCTGCTAGATTGGCCACAACTTTCACAGCATGAATTCGGATGTTTGCATCATCTGACTCTAGTAATTGTAAGATCTTTTGTAGACCCACTGTTTCAAAGAACCGCAAAGACATTTGTACACACTCGGTTCATACATTTTAAAAAAAAAAAAAAAAGAAACTCCCTTACCTT
>KE155333.1:119722-140653 GCA_000411075.1 Sisymbrium irio
CTGTCCGTTCACAGATTCTCTTCCCTGGGAATGACGTGATGGTAATGAGTCCGTGCCAGAGTATGCATTCCCCGGGGCACCTCTGTCCAAGCATCTTCTCATCTGGAAGAATAAGACGCAACTGTTAGATAACAAATTGATGAGACTCGAGGCTGGACCAAAATTATTACCACCAAACATACAGTTGTTATCAAGTACATGAAGCAGTTGATTAGGTGATATCTGAAAATGCCGCATATTCACAACAGCTAGATCAAAGGAGTTCTAACCGCGCTTGTACTTTTCCCTTAGTGTTACAAAGTAATTTCAAAGATGGCAACTGATGGAGACTAACCCTTAATCTGATGTATAAAGACATTAGCTTTACAGCTATTAAAGGAGAAAACTATACACATTCAGAAATTTGTACCTGGTCAGCTTCAAATGTAAGTTGAACCAGTTGACTACGTAAAATGGTGACCTCTTCTTCAAGTTTCTTTTTCTGAAGAGCCTCATCCTCCAGCAGCTTTTGTAATCTTGATATTCCATCCTCTTCCCCTTCCTAAAACGCCAGAGAGATTGGTTGTATAGCATCTAAGATATTGAATGATTGAGAAGTATAGAGAGCAAAAGAGAAGTTAAAGACGTGTACCCCTGATCTTATCTTCATTGTTGACTGGCTTTTTAGTTTGTGAACTTCCTCTTCAGCTGCCTCCCTTAACTTTATTTCATTCTCGAGCGATTCTTTTAGCTTAGTGAGTTCACTAGTGGTAATAACCCCATTGACCTGCAACAAAAGCAAAGTAATAATTACTAGCTAAAGAGGCGCACTCCAATCACCTGAAAGTATATAATAACAGTCACGTGGGCAAGTACCTCCCCATTGCGTTTACCATTCTCAAGGTTCCGCTGGTTCGATATCAGTTTTTCTTCAAGCTTCTTAACTGACTCCATATATTCCATTTGACACTTTAGTTTTTCCTTCTGTAAACATAATATAACATTTCAGAAGGCAGCAAAACTCGGAAATGAAACCATTTTTCTGACTGTTCTTTTCAAAGCCTTTTGGGTATATGTCAATTGGATCTTGCATTAACTAACCTCCAAGGCCTCTGCAAAGTTCTTTTCGACTTCTGATATACGATTTTGTGCTTGCTGATTTATTCTCTCCACATCATCATCAAATGCTTTCAGCTGCCTCTCATTTTCAGCAATCACCTTATCAAGCTGAACCTCAAGTTTCTTGGATAAACTCTTGTAATCAAATTCTTCCTTTATCTTTAACATATTCTCTACCTTCATTGCCTGCCCAATATTTAAAATACTTAGGGGTTGGAAGTGTCTCAATAGACTTGTAAATTACGGGTTGGTTAAAGTTAATGAAAACCCACCCTTTGACCAAACAATATAGTACTTGTTGTCTCTCCTCTATGACGCGGAGAGGGACCAATTGTCACAATTAGGGATGTCCTTGCTGTGCCTGAAACGTAAACAGAAGATATGCATGGTAATACAGACACGTCAGGAATTCCGAAATCAAGACAACCATGCCTTAGCATATGACAAAGAATGTATAAGATAACTAACCACCAAACGAATCTCTCAACAAGCGAGTAAGTTTTGAATCACGAAGCGGAACATGAGGGCTATTCTCAGCTATTGCATTTATGCATTTCCCCAAAGCACTAAGTGAGAGATTAATGGATTTAGCTTCCTCCAGCATGTGCCCTTCGCTGCCTGCATTGAGAGTAAGAAGGTGAGAAAGAGAAATCCTATAAGAAGTGCTTTGTCCAAGCTAACTCATATGATTATTATACCAGACTTGTGAACACGTTCAGAGCCAGCAAGATCTACTAGAACAAGCTTGCTTCTTCTGACTAGAGGCTTTGATGGTCTGACAAAGTGAGATGAGTTGTCCGTTTCATTTGAGACAGAATCCTCGTTTTCCACCACCGACCTCTTGACATGTACCTGAACTATTGATCATGCATCATCAACTCAACATAACAATAGAGGAGAAGGAAAAAGGCCAAAGAGAAGAATAAAATGAGGTGAATTACCATGAGAATTGCATGACTTCGAGAAGATTCAGTATTCAATTTAGTGTTGGCTGCAACTCTATGTGTTTCCCCAAGCTGAAGTAGCTCGAGGAAATTTTGCTGGTTTCTGATCTCTACATGGGTCGCCCCTGGGAGGGAGACATCTCCAGTTTTAGGGTCTTCGACAATTGCAATATTGTCATTACTTGGGTCAAGGAGATCTTGGATGGTCTCCATGTAAAGCTGGACAAGAAAGAGAATCAAAACAGACGAGAGGATGCATCCAAGAAGTAACCAATCGATAAAAGTTGGGAAAGGAAAAGATACCTGCAGATATGAGACAGAGACAGAATCAGTCTCTAGAGAAGTGCCTGCAATGATATCTTCCATTGATCGAACCATGATACCACGGGCAGCGGTATCTTCATCTCCTAATCTTCCAAGGGTAAAAGTCTTTCCGGTACCCGTCTGACCATAAGCCATCACAGTGCCGTTGTAGCCCTCAAGAACGCTCTACAAATCAAAATAGGAATTCATAACTCAAGGGTATCTAAGATAAATCAAGAAAAAAGCAAAAGGAGCATCCAAGTAGATAGTGTAGGGGAGAAACATAAATGATCAAGGAATGAAAGAGAGACAAATATAAGAAACCTCAACAACAGGCTTGGCAACCACTTGGTAGACTCGCTTCTGGGAAGCAGCTTCGGTAAGGACCTCATCAAACTCGTAAGTCTCCGTATCCCAATTGTTTTTCCTGAGTTTCAACCTTTTAAGCTAAACACGAAAACAGCAACACTCATCGGATTAAAAAGACTCACCCGAGATTAGAATTTAACCAAACCCATCACTCAGTTAGAAAAAGGAACCAACCTCAGGTTGCAACTCAACGCAATCAGCAAAATCAGCATCTGCCACCGACTCATCTGCATTTCGAGGTCGTAATCTTACAGCCACACGAACTCTCCCAGGCACTGTTAAGAAAACAGTTGTACATAAGCAGCAACGAGAAGAGAATAAAAGAAAACACTCAATTTGGGTTGTAGTTGAAGAGAAATCATGAAATCCAGCAAAACGCAACAATCATCTCGAAAAATAGCAATGAAACGTCAAGGGATCAGCATCCCAACAAGGGAAACAGAGTTGCTTCAGTCACACCACATAACTGAGAGCTCAATAGTAGTGAGTAAACCCAATAAAAAAGGAAAAAGCTTGCATTTTTCAAATCGCATCTGAGTTTAAGTAAGCATCAGTGATTAGAATCGAACCTCCATTGTCTCCGGAGGAAGGTCCTCCAAGAGAAGCAGAGGAGTTCCGACGGGGAGCAGGTGCCGAGGAAGGAATCCTGGATTTGAAAGAAGACGATCTGAGATTGGAGGAGTTAGCTCCAGAGATGGGTCTCATGGATCCTCTGGACGCACCATTTCTCGAAGACGCCATAGCCATCTGCTATAATACTAACTACCAACACCAACAAAAAGTGTCTTCTTTACCTCCAGAGAAAGTCGAGACGGCAGCCTCTGCAAACCAGAAGATTTATAAATTCAAAAGAAAGAAGAGAGGAAATGACTAACGAGGCTCGGCTCTCTTACAGAACACGAGACAGAACCAAAGGGCTTTTCTTTTTTCTTTCAATTTTTGGGGATTTTTCTAAAAGAAAACAAAACAAAAAACATGATGGAATGGAGGAGGATGGCGGGTCCCACTCTCGGTTCGTAGTTTGAATGAAGACAGAGACAGTCGTTGAGTTTTAATTGGGCCCCACTGTGTCGAAAAATTAGTACGGCGGTTCAGAGCGAGTCCAGCAGGCAGCTTTAATTGCGCCGAATGGGCCGGCTTATTGAATTACCCCTGCAAGTTATTCGGTTTGTATTGCGATCCAGGTCCGGTTTCGCTGAGCCCATTTAATAAGATTTGGTTTTGATGGCCCACACGTGAAATCCTGTTCGGAACGTTTCGATAAATTTCATCTCACAATAACTCTTTAAATCGCTTTTAATTTGGCCAACATTTCTAAAATTCGGAACTTGATTTTGAGTTTCATGCAGTCAACTGTCTCATTCTCGATTGGTGCAAGTGTAATACAGTAATACAAATCCCCCTATCTAAGGACAATAATTGGTAAATTCCAGTCCAAAACTTATTAATAGGTGCAAGGAAGAAGAGAAACCAATAGCGGCTTTTCGGTTGGGTTCTGCAACATTTGATTCAACCAGCGAGTGGATTGGCGTGGATGGTCACACGGTTTAGCCTTATTTCAGCAAGTGGCCTATCTCCCTGACCCGTTTGAGTCTGCAAGAGTTGACAGAATCAAATCGTTTAGATGAGCTTTGTTAAACAAATTCAGATGAATTGCTACAAGACGGGTAAAGAGGATTAGGATATATATACCTTTTCCATAATGTCAAGCACTTCGAAGCCATGAATGACTTTGCCAAAGATGGTGTACAACCCGTTGAGATGAGGTTGTTTTGCGTAGGTGATGAAGAACTGGCTTCCGTTAGTGTTTGGGCCGCTGTTTGCCATTGAGAGCATCCCTCTGGCATTGTGCTGCAATAACAATCAAGAAGCATGGAAAAGGCATGCATATGAGTCAAGTGATACTTTAGCTTATTTTTAGGGTAAAAAGAAACTAGTGAGACTCAGATAATGAATTCCAAGTGTAAAGTCTAATGGAAACCTATATTTGACCCTATAATGAGGTGAGAGAAGAGTGATACCTTAAGGGAGTCGCGAATCTCGTCATTGAATTTCTTACCCCAGATGCTGGTTCCTCCTTTGCCGGTGCCAGTAGGGTCTCCTCCTTGGATCATGAAGCCTTTGATGTTTCTATGAAATATAGTCCCATCGTAGTACCCACTAGCACACAGCGCCAAAAAGTTCTATACCAAAATTAAAACAAAGCTTAAAACCCTAATTTTGGGATGTCTAATAGAAATCCAGCAGCTAATCAAAAAACAATCTCCAGGAGCAGAAATTTATTCGAAAAGGTGGGAGGAGAAGAAACCTCAGCACTCTTGGGAACCTCGTCACAGAAGACCTCACACTTGATATCACCCAGATTCGTGTGCAATGTTACTGACTTTTTTAAATAAATAAAAAACAACAGTATTATTATTTATGTACCAAAACAAAGAAAAGAAAACGAGGACAGGCCAACACGTCTCACCATTGATGCACTTTGAGTTGCTTTCCAGTTCGTTCTGCTCTTGCTCGCTTCGATGATGCTTTTCGCGCTTTTCTTCCTTCCTCGCTTCGTTCGTTCCAGATTTTTCTGCAGAGAGGCCTTTCGTCTCTTTGTCAAAACGACGTCGTTGTGTATTGGGCATTATATGGGCCACCTTTATGAGAGCGTTGGCCCATTAAGGAAACTACGATCGGACAAGCCCAAGTACGTAAACGTACATTCGTGTGTCTTGTCTGAATGAATCTCTCTCTCTAATCCCTGATAATCCATGGCTTCCGACGCGAACTCTTCCGTCGCCGCCGTACCCGCGGAATATAAGCTGCCTCGATCGATATTTGACTTGACGGCGGATTTCTTTGACTCGTGTCAGTTGTTAAATCCTTCGGTGCGGTTAAGAGCTGTGGTTTCACCCGCTTTGGATCCGGAGGCGAGTTCCAAGGACGGCGTGATTCTCGACAGATGGACCTGTAACACTTGTAAGGTCGAGTTCGTATCCCTCGACGAACAACGCTCCCACTTCAAGTCGGATTTCCATCGCCTTAACGTAATAATAAACTACCTTCTCTCTTCGCTCTCTTCTGCTCTCTTCTTTTTCCGTTTTCCGAGCTCAAACGATTTTCGTGCTCCTCGCAGATCAAGCTCAGTGTTGCTGGAAAGGCTGTTCTGAAAGAAGAAGATGTTGATGAGTTGACATCCGAGTCCGTCCAAGACTATGACGTGTCTAGTATCTCAGGATCAGAGGACGAAGCTGACCCCAGACCCTTGTTCCACCTTCCTCTTGATAGAAAGAAGCTTTTTTTCCTTCTTCAAACTGGTGACAAGGTCTCCATCTGGAAATGCTTTATCATGGACGACTCTGAAAGGCTTTCATTCAACGACCACAGTGGACATGATTCCGGGACCTTGGACGAGACCCAAGTCACTCAGAGGCTCAGAGATTTGCTTCGAGAGAATTCGGATGATAGGCGAATGTGTGTCGTGTTGCTTGCCAGTGGTGGCCACTTTGCCGCTACTGTCTTTAATGGAAAGTCCGTTGTCGCTCATAAGACATTCCACAGGTACCTCTTCCTCTCTTTCACCATTTTAGTTCAAAATCTTGGTTTTATATCTACTCAGAAAACATTATCATTATCATTTGTTTGAAACATTACAAGTCGCTTTTGTCAAAGAGACAAACTTTTATATATGATATAACACGCAACATTTTGCTACTCTGAATCTTGTGCCAATGGTTCTCCCCTAGCGTTTTTCTTTTCCTTTAATTCCTTCTCCCATCTATAGATACGTTGTAAGAGCCAAGGCTGGGAAAAAGCAGTCCACAAAAGATGGGAGCGGGAGAAGTATACACTCTGCCGGAGCCTCACTTCGTCGTTATAATGAACTTGCTTTGAAAAAGGTTCCTCCCTAAACAATCCGTCCTGTTTTGATACTGTTACCTTCGTCTCTCACCCACGGATTACACAAAGGACTTTACTTTCTTCAAATTCCTTTTGGTGCTCCTTATATTATATTACGGAAAAAGTTGCTCTGGGGACAATCTGTTTACTTGTCTGGGAACTTGCTTTGACAACTTGCTCCTGTTATTTTTTTCTCTTGACATGGTTTCCCAGTTTATGATTTCCCCGAAGCCCTTAGCGCCAGTTAGATGGATAGGGACATTAGAAGAATTGAAAGCCCCATGTATAACATCTTCGGCTCTGCCCTTTTTAAAGGCAAATGCTAGGCACCCTTCATGATGGTTTGTCGTCCGGGGTTAGGACCATAGGAAGGAAAAACTAGATTTTTTTGTGTATATATTCTTATCCTCTATGAAAATTACACATAGGCTTGTGTAACAAATGATCTTTTTCAACTTTGTTAGGATATTCAAGAGCTACTTGCTAGCTGGAAGCCTTTTTTTGATGGCGCATCTTGTGTTTTTATCCATGCTCCCTCGAGCAGTAGGCAACTGCTTTTCAATGAAGGCAAACCGTACTTTAGCAGCCAAAACTGCGCAGTACGAAACGTTCCATTTACTATCCGGCGGCCAACCTTTAAAGAATCACAGCGTATATATAATCAGTTAACTCAGGTTGCATATGTAGCTGAGGAGATTTTTGTAAATCCACCAGAAGAAGCCAAAGCTAATACTGTGGTGCACACCCAGACTGAGGATCCTGGTGAAATCTCAAGACACGAAGAGCCTGATGAATCTTCGTCTACCAGCATAATATTAGAGGAACCAAATGTTGTAGAAGAGGATATCGGGGATGGAGTTACTGGTACGTCAACTCCATTACATGAAGCTGTTAAATCTGGGGATTGTGAGAAAGTTTTGAAGTTACTGGAGGAGGGTATGGATCCTTGTGCTAAGGATGAACGAGCCAGAACGCCATACATGCTTGCAAATGACAAGGAAGTGAGAAACACTTTCAGGCGGTTTATGGCGTCAAACCTTGAAAAATGGAATTGGCATGATGCTAAAGTACCCAGCCCGCTCACCAAGGAGATGGAGGAATCTCAAGCTGCAAAGCAGGTATGTTGCATTTATTGACTTAAGAAATTTGGTTAGGATTCCGCAATAGGGAAACATAGGTGTAGAGCACAAGTCGTCTCTTTATGCACTGGTTTTTTAGGTGGTGGTGTATGAGGGTCCAAAGACGATTATTCATATGGTTGCTGTATAATAGATATGCATTCATGCTCCCATGATTTTGTGTTCAGAGACATCTGGATTCATATGGGATTCTGTCCGAATCCATTATCGACTAACTTGAGTTTGTGACGGTGATGATTGGTACAGGCAGAGAAAGACGCCAAGAAGAAAGCAAGAGCAAAAGAATTGAAGAAACTACGAAAAGCCCGAGAAAAGAAGGCTCAAGTAACGTGTTAATTAGTGTCTTACTTACAACAAAAATGGATTAGTCGAGACAGTTAACTTGTTACCTAACCCTCCTTGTGTTTACAGGCGGAAGCTGCGCAGGCTGAGAAGGAGAAACCGATCTCTAAAGTGGTGAGCTGCTCTAACCCAAAATGTATTAATATGATCCGAGTCTGACTGATATCTACGGAGAAGTGACATTAACATTTATTTTCTTTTGGTCTCAAACTTACTTGTTAATAGGAGGAAGTGAGGAGAGCAATGGCGGCTGAGAGGGAAAAGAGAGCAGCGGCTGCAGAAAGCCGGATGGCATCACTTAACATTCAGAGTAGTTCCACGACAGCACCACCGTCAGCATCATCAGGGAGCGACGTCTGTTCATATTGTCATGTTTCATTGGTGGGTAAGGTTCCATTTCACCGTTATAACTACAAGTATTGCAGTACGTCATGCATGCATCTTCACCCTGAGATTATAAAAGAAGAAAGGTGACGAGTAAACCAGTCTGTAATCGCAAGCTGTATAAGGATGGTCCAGCATCAATAGGTTTTTTGTTACTCAATATTATTTTGATGACTTTATCTCAAAGTGCTGCCTCGACACTTTAATCGATTATGATATCAAGTAGATTAATCTTAGGTGATATATATTTTTATAGAAAAAAAACCTTGAGCGACCTTTGGATTTAGGAAATCGAATCGAAGTGCACAAGATCGCCAACATCAAATTAATTTCTATGATACAAGCAAGAACGACGAGTATTTGCCGAGAAACACCAGAAGTTAGTCATAGACCTTAGCGCATTAGTAGCAAGACAGATTACTTCTGATATCATAAAAATTAAGTGCTTTTTTTCATATTTCATGTCACTGCTTGGGACTCTTTACGATGTATACATTCGGATTACAATATAATAATAAATAAATAAGTCCTTACAAAGAGTCCAAGTTTTATTAATAAGAAGAGATAATAATACTCAATGGTCAAAGGAGAGTGCTAAGTGAAGGGCATGCTCTACTTCCTTCAAAAACAGTCTTGTGAGTTGTTTCTGCCCTCTACGGTATACCACACTTGACCACTTGTTTCTGCTCATCATCCTTGTCCCGTCCTCTCCCAACTCCCTATTATCCTCACATATGAAATTATATAATTGTTTAGATCTCTGATATTCCAACTCCTAATATGTCTATGATTATCATCAACATTGTACCTCGGCTGTTCATGTCTCTCCAAGACGCATGCCTCCTCAAGAAGCCAACCGTCTTGTTCTTCACTACCGGAATTCTCTTCCAGCTTCATCATCCTGTCAGCAAAAAATGCATCACTTACTTGATAGTATTTTTAAAAAAAATTTAATCGCACGAACAAACATGTTGGTTAGCTCTTGATATCATCATGTCACATGTAAGGAATTCAATTTGCTTACTTTGCACTAAGGAGATCCACAATTAACTGCAAAGCTCCGGAATCCCCGCATGCTTCCCATACCGCCATCCTGACCTCAGTTTCACTAGGTTGCTCGTCTGGTCGTGACTCAACAAGCTTTCACCAGGACAAAAGAAAAACATACTATCAATGGAAGCAATATCGAGTCATCAATTGGAAGAAGACACTGGATATTATCTGATCCCAACTCACTAGCTTTCAGCAACTGAAAATTTTTCCAGGATTGATCATACATACCTCTTCAAGCATAGCTGAGACCTTGTAAATCTCATCTTCTTGCATGGCAATGGTCCTCAAGCCAGTCATAAAATCTTCTGGGAAAACTAGTTTGTTCATGTATGAGGGTATCTTACGCTGCCCAGACCAACTGAAATTACAGGATCTGACTGTTTCCTTCTCATCGCTTTCTCTGACTTTCGATGTGGTTTGTGGGAAAAAACCATGATCCAAGAGCGATCTTGGTAGGAGACAACGGAGTTGAGCTTTCTGCAATGAGTCTTTTCAAAGTTCAACAGCTATATATCAAATCAAATTCAAAATTTGAGTAAGATAGTGCGAAGACAGCTATACTGCTAACCTGAGCTTCAAGAAGCTGCCCCTTGGAATCAGAAAAAGGGATGCTCGCAATCGCCTCAACAGGATAATGTACCTGAACAACACCAATGTTATTCCAAACAACAGATGTGAAATTAAAATCTAGAGCATCTTACATCCTCAAGGATCATACATAATATTACCATGAGATAATCATCGGGATTGTTCTCTATCACAAATCCGTAGAGGTAAAGAAGCTCCTGAATACAGCAAGAAGGCACACCACTCAAACAAAGGATAATTTACATAAGGCAATTATCTCAATACAAGATATTCAAGCAAGCGAAACGACATATTTAACTGGAAGATCCATTCAGTTTTATCTTCAAGCTGCTAGGAACTGCAAAATGTCTTACCTCGTTTCCTTTGTTACCATAACTGATCGAAATCTCCTTGTTTAGAATAGGATTTTGCGCAACTGTTCAGTTTACAGAATTGTGGCACTTAGGAAAAAAGATTATGTTCGATATTATTTGATAAATATTTGTTGAAATGAGAGGTAACACAAAAAGTATAATGGCCAACCGGAGAGAAGGTACATGGAGAAAGGGACTCTAGATACTGCTCCGGTCCCATCAACTTCCCAAGTCGCCACAGGCTTCAAATCTATACTGCCATAACCATAGTACATCATATCATATCGCACTAGGAATATATACATCAACACAATGGGACAGAGAAACCAAAAAAAGAGTCTCTTTTCGAGTTAAAAAAGAAATTGGCATACCATGGTTGCAAAAGTCAATGCCGGGAACAAGCCCCTCAACCCACACAGTATCTACGGGTCCTACAGATGCGGCGCCAGGGACTTGAGCCTGAGTCTCTACCAATCAGGAAACGAAGAAACTCATGAAGTTTTCTCAGTTAGAGGCCAGTCGTTATAAGGAAACAATATAAAGGGATCTCATGTGACATAGAAAACAGCAGCAGTGAGAATAATGACATGCCTTTTTCTCCATTCGAATGAAATGGATCCGTTTCAGGTGTAGGACTTGTTGATGATGGGCATCCCCCAACATCTTCTTGGCTTTGTGGAAAAACGAAAGAGTGCGGAAGAGGAATGTTCAAGGCACGACTCCAGAATACGGAATTTGCCCTGGGGTAACGAAAAAGGCCTCAAGATGAGTGCTTGAGGAGCTCTTTTCAGCACAAAAAACTATTGGTTGGACTAAAAAGAAATAAAAGCAGTAGGCAAGAAGCATACCAGAGGAAGTGGTCAAAGGAAACATGGCTGCAGCGAAACAAGGGTATCCATCAATGAAGAAAGAATGTTATGTAAGAGTAGCGAAAATAAGGTGAAGTCGGTTAACCTATCAGTTTGGCCATCCAAAATAAGAAGCTTTTTGAGAAGGCCCTCCACTTTCTCATGGTAAAGAGAGAGCAACTTGCTCTTCTGAAAAAGGCAGGAAACGAAATGTGTTGAGGAGAAAACGTGGGAGCTGTGGCAAAGAAGAGATAGTGGAAGAAAAGTGGTACCTGTAACTCGGTGGCGTGATACAAGTTGGTGCCTTTGAGCTCAAGGATCTCATCACCGGAAAACCAAAGAGGATTGGTAAATCGAGTGGGAAGCATATCAAGATACCTAAGCATATGGAGAGGGTGTTAAAACAAATGATGAATGAACGAATGAATGAAAGGAAAAGGTGGAAACTTACGGCTTCCAAGAAGAGTGAGGACGGAGACGCTCCAAAGTGAGGAACAAAATGATGAGAAAGCGGTCGTCGACTTGTCCTTGCTCGAACATTTTGCGACACTCTGGGCCCAGCAGAGGGTCCTGAAGAACTCTCATAGGGGTGATGGCCAGATCAAGCGGAACAACAACCAAAACATCTGAAGGAAAGACTGATACTTTAGTGTTGTATCGACGAAGAGACAGGAGTGAATGATCAAATTCGAAAAGCTTACCATCGGAAGTTTCGGAGGAGGCGAAAATGCCGAATCCTTTTCGAGAATCGGAATAGCTGATGTTGCAGCCTCTTAACTCACCTCCATTCACCTGGACAATTAGAAACTTTCGAATTGAAATCCGTCGAAACAAAGCATATGAGAGCATGTAAGTGACGGGCAAAAACCTGAAGCCAGTCTAGGAAGAGTTCCAGTTTTGCCTTTTCCTCTGATATCGTCGCCGCCATTATATCCCGCGTCGCCGCCCCCAAGAGACGGGTTTAAACAAAAGCGAGGTTTTTTTATTAAACGATGTCGTCGCGTATGGTTTTTTCTTGCTTTTATGCTTTGAAATTATTTTCTTTGGGACAACTGATTAAATTATATAGAGAAGAAAAGGCCCAGGCCCATAGCCCATACAACACATAAGCACCGCAAACCACAAATTCACCACCATACTACCAACTAACGCATGACTGAGGAAGTAAATCGGGACAATTTGGCATCCCGGCTGCAACATAAGATCTTAAGAGTAAATATGCATATAGTTTTTACTTATTGATATTATTATAACTATATATATATATAGTTTTTACTTATTGATAGAGTAACTGATCTTAAGAGTAAATATGCATCCAAAATATCATATTTTATAAATATCTTGCAAAAAAAATTATGTAACTAGAATTAATTTGCTACTTTTATAAATAATAAAAGGTGTTGGTATCAAAATAAGGATACAGTATATTTATAATATTTTTTATAGAAAAAATAAAGAGATACATTAGAAAGAAACAGATCTGTATAAAAGTAAAAAAAAAAAAAAAAAGTAATTCGACATGGTCTAATTGGAATAAGCTAATAAAGATTAGACCACAAGGCCAACAAGGCGAAGTTAACCAGAAAGAAGCGGCGTGGTTAAGTCTCTCTCCTCTTCCATACGCCAAATAGAAAAAGTTGGGGCAAGAGAGAGAGATAGAAGAGGAAGCAAGAAGGAATGGCGTCGGATATGCCGGAGGCGACGGTGCAGAACATTCTGGACCAAGAGTCTCTGAAATGGGTATTCGTGGGAGGGAAAGGAGGTGTCGGGAAGACGACATGCAGTTCGATTCTGGCAATCTGTCTGGCGAGTGTTCGATCCTCCGTTCTCATCATCTCCACCGACCCGGCTCACAATCTCAGCGATGCGTTTCAGCAGCGCTTCACTAAATCGCCCACTTTGGTTCAAGGATTCTCCAATCTCTTCGCCATGGTACAAATCCATCTCCTTTCCTGTTTGATCTGAAATTTAATAAAAGGAGGTTCTTTTTGAGGTTCTCTCAATCAAATCTCGATTCTTTCAGTGGGGATTAGGTTTGGAATTTTGATACGTATGTGTGTCTGCTATTACTTCTTTTTCTGGCTCAAGGGGCCGCCTTTATAAGATTGAAGCTCTTTTTGGTGTTTCTGCGTCTCTCTAGTATACACATGCTTATAAGCAAATGCTTCTTGTTGGCTTTTCTCAGGAGGTGGATCCTACTGTTGAAACTGACGACATGGCTGGTCCTGATGGGATGGATAGTCTATTCTCTGATTTGGCCAATGCCATTCCTGGAATCGATGAGGCCATGAGTTTCGCTGAGATGCTCAAGTAATTACTCCAATGCTCCTTTTTCTTCTCTCCCCATTAACTTTGTCATGTGTTTTGACATGCTTTTCTTTCCTTAGGTTGGTGCAGACAATGGATTATGCAACTATTGTCTTTGACACCGCTCCAACTGGACATACTCTCCGTCTCTTACAGTTCCCCGCCACTCTTGAAAAGGGCCTTTCCAAATTGATGTCGTTGAAGAGTAGATTCGGTGGCCTGATGAATCAGGCATGTCTTTTAGCTTGTGGAACTCAATATGTTTGCCAACTGATAATTGCTCGTCGAGGATTCTTCTTTTGGCTGACTTTTCTTTCAACGGTATTGCAGATGAGCCGTATGTTTGGCATGGAGGATGAGTTTGGGGAGGATGCTCTCTTGGGAAGACTCGAGGGCTTGAAAGATGTGATTGAGCAAGTAAATCGCCAATTTAAAGACCCGGTAACATTTTCTTAACTTGCTCTCTACTTTTTTTCCAATTCAATTTCTTCTTTCCATATGTGGTGTCACTGGTCTGTAGGATTGTATCTCACAGCATGCATCTGCATTAGTGAATTCTGATTCTCCAATTTGATAAACGCAGGATATGACGACGTTCGTTTGTGTCTGCATCCCTGAGTTCTTGTCTCTCTATGAAACAGAGAGATTAGTTCAGGAACTCGCAAAGTTTGAGATCGACACGCATAACATTATAATCAACCAAGTACTATATGACGACGAAGGTGGTTACTTTTTCCACTTTTTTTTTCCGCTTGTGCCTTCAAACTATTTACAAATTTAACGATTGTTCTCTCCCTTGCTCGTCTCTAGATGTGGAATCCAAGTTGCTTAAAGCAAGGATGCGGATGCAGCAGAAGTATCTTGATCAGTTTTATATGCTATACGATGACTTCAATATCACAAAACTTCCTCTGCTTCCGGAAGAGGTAAGAACACATTGAATAGAGACGAGAAGGAACGTAATTTAATCGATCTAAAACCAAAGACTCATACTCTGAAGATATTACTTACATCCTGAGATTTAAACTTGTTGTGGAATGTGGATGTTTGAATCACAGGTCACAGGGGTTGAAGCCTTAAAGGCATTCTCGCATAAGTTCTTGACGCCGTACCATCCAACCACAAGCCGAAACAATGTAGAAGAGCTTGAGCGGAAAGTACACACATTGCGTTTGCAGCTGAAAACAGCTGAAGAAGAACTCGAACGGATCAAAAGTTGATAAAGATAAGGCTTTGTTCATCCCTTTAATTTTTAAGTTTCTTGCTCGACCAGATTTCGGGAGTCACTTGCTTTCTACATGGCATCTTCTGGATCTTACTGAACGGCTGCTTGTTTCTGTTATAAACATTTTATAGGTGGAAAAATTATAGGGTTTTTTTTTTGCCTTCTGAAATGTCTTTCTCTCTAGTTCTATGGCCAAGAAACTCTTTACAATAATCTTTTGCGTTCTTTTTTTTGTTATGCAGTGTTTTCAGTGGTAATAATCAAAGACTGCGTATTACTTGACTTCGTTTTGCGTTACAGTAGGTGCTTTCTATTTGAGTTGATGGGACTGTGAAGTAATTAGTTAACGTTCGGGGTCTTTGTCAGAAAAGAACAAAAGACAACAAATAGTGAAGGGTCCCTTTTTCATCCAAAGAAATAAATGTGGGTTTACAAAAGAAACTGTATAAGTGTGCCCTTAATTCAAAGTGTTGATGAACTTGAACATGGGGGAAGAAGCTTAAAATACAGACTAGAGTATAAAATTAACGCCAGACCAACAAAAACATCAACCAATTTATAAGAACCACTATGTACACCACAAATCATGAATCATAAATTTTTCTGTACCTAGATATTATGTGTAAAGTTAATCATTCCAATGTACTCTCGACAGATGATATCCACAAAAGCGTTAAGAAAGAAAGAAAAAATCGATCCGACTATGTTAAATGGTTAGATTCTCCTGTATGGCTATGAACGATCCGACAATGTTACCTCCGACGTCCGGAAACGCCTCATTGCCAGGGAGTGGTCGTACTTTACCTTTCCGATCGACGTCTACTGGATACTTCAACAGGTGTCCTCTCATGTCTGAGACTTCTTCAGCTGCAAACTGTTTCCAGTTTCTCTCCGCCATTGTTCTCACTTTCCTAACACATTCTATACTTTCTGGTTGCGTGAAACAGTCATCTAATGTTGCCATATGCTCTGCCCAAAGCGACATTCTGTATCCATAGATCTGCACAGGAACAAGAGAAAAACCCAATGATCCAAACTCTAGAACTGGAATATGAATGAACTCATAATTGGTTCATCTCTACGTGGTTATCGGGATGTACCTGACCCCTTGGACCAGAATGTTTCCTTGCCCATGTATGCTGAGGCTGATAAGCTCCCATTGCAATCTCTGTATCTCTTGTGCCTTCCATTGATCGTTGGTTTATATTTGCCGATCCAATTACTACGTATTCATCATCGACGACCATCCCTTTCGAGTGAACATAGATCATAAACCTTCTGCTTTTCCGACTCAATGCCTGCGACACCAGCAAGAATCATCATCTCAGCAACATGATCACTTTACACAGAAGGCAGTCTCGGGTTTAGTTACCTGAGGAGTGTTTGCGTTGCCAGGGCTTCCTGTTCCCGAGTTATCGATTCCATCCACCATTTCTCTGTTGCCAAGACAGAAGAAATTGAGGTAATCTTGTGGGGAGAACGCTCCCTCAAGCCCGGTCTCCACTAACGCCTTGTAGATAGTCTCATACATCATCTGCATTGTCTTGTGCTGCAACGATGATAACACTGACATTCAGTTTCATTATTCTTACTCAGTTTTTGATTTCTGATTTGAGAAATGAAAAGGAAGATTCTGGCTTGGACAATCACGCAACAAGCAGTTACTCAGAAATACCTGCCAATATAGAATCCTCTGGGTAGCAGCACCAGTTGGAACACCTTCTGGCCACATTGGAATGACAATATATGCAGCAAAGCGTTCATTTGCCCTAATCTTTTCAGCTATCTTTAACGCAATTTCCATAGGAATCAAATTATTCGCACCTACACACCGTATAGCAACGTTGACACGCAATACAACTGAGAAAAAATATAAGAAACCTCGAACATCGTAAAGAAAAATTAGACACTGGCACAAATAATAAAGTCTAGGACAATAATTCATAATTGTAAGAAAAAACATAGGTTTCTTGTATTCTTGAAATAAACAAGCAGAGACATATAACCAAACCTATGTCCTTGTGCGCACTCCAGTTGTAGGAAGACCCAATGAAATACTGATTCTCAATATATATGAAATGTTGGGCTGCACGAATGGCCTTGACATACGCTGTGTGTATGCTCATATCAATGAGTACGTTCTTCCCACAGACCAAGTTCTATCCAAAACAAAAACCTTTTCATGGATTAATTTTTCGAAATATTTAGACACCCAAACATAATGATAGCTAAACATTCCATTGATTTCAAGTCACCTTGCATGTAGCATCTTTTGGATCCTTTGGGAAACCTTTCACAGAGTTTGAATCGATTGAACGGAAAATCTGAATCAAATCAGAAAAAACATCAGCTTAGCTTGCGTAATATGAACGACGACTATATTTTACAACCATAGAGAAATAGTTTTCCTGGACCATTTCTTTTGACCATACTTCAATTTGCAAGATATATATTGTATCTTATGTCAAGACTCTGCATGATAATCTCAATGAAACAGGTACAGGGAAACTGATGTCAGACCTTATGATGCTAACAGAGTCTAGTCACTAATTAGCATATAGCAGACACATACTAGGACATAATGAATATTGGTTGGTTTCCACCTACATGCTAAGTCTCATCAACTCTTTCTCTTCATCTCCAACTGCAATGTAATGCTAAAGACTGACGCAAGATCTAAATCATGGTTTCATAAATTACTAAGCCTCTCAGGCCTTGTTCTAGATAATATCAGTTTTGATGTTCTTACCTGAACATGCCAAGCCTCAGGATCGTTCTCGCTTATAGTAGGGGTATCAGAAACTCCTAATATATCTGGAATCCTATCGATCCTCAACAACGCATCATCATAGGAAGTCTTAAACTTCTTGATCCCGCTAGGCTTCGCAGCCTTCAACCATCTCTCCTCGAAGTTCGTTAGCACATCATACGCGGCCGGGCCATCAATCTTACTGTGCAAGTCATGCCACGGCTCTCTTGGACATCCGGAAAGGTTTCCCTGATGAGAGGATGACAATTAGTACAAAAAATTAAGGTTATCCCATTCAGAATAAAAAAGATTGGCTACCGTATGGTTATCAATCCTCCAGCTCAATAAATTTATGTTTACAAATGACAAAATCCACCAGTAGAAACTATGCAAGATTGTGAAGAGACAATAAAAAGTTTGGAGAAGGTTTGGAAGACAAGTTCTTTTCTACAGAATCAAAAACTAGCTATCTGGTTATATATGACATAAAAATCATATTAAGAAAGAAAAAAAAAAAGAACGGACTTCGCTCCTATTTACCGTTCACGGTAATCGCTTACTAATTAACTGCCACGAAAGCTACGCAAGAGTCTAAAGCGAAAGAGGATATCAACAAACTGTACCGTAAAGGTGGGGTTGTGAAAATCATCTTTATGAACCGTCTGTAGTGTCCTGAACAACGGATGTTGAGGAGTGTCATATCGGCCATCACACAGATCAAGCCCACCGACAAAAGCTACAATTTTTCTTCTGTTAGCACCAGCATCGGCATCCACTATTACGTTTTTTTGGTGGTGTGTATAGATTGTCCCAACTTCCTGATAGACTAAAATTTAGTTAGAAGCTGGATACCTAACCCCCAAAAAAGAAAGGATTAAAGTGATACTCTACCCTCTGCTTGACCCAACTATGTCGCTTTCCAGCATTTCGGGGACAGAGCAGGACTTGAACAGAGGAGTGCTTGAAGAAACGGCGTGTCTCTTCATCATGGGTGGCCATAACGCCATCCTGTACCGTTACCAAGTTGAGTCAAAAGATATAACTAATATGAGACACCAAAAATGTGACAAACCATGCCAGATAGATATGGTACATATCTCGAAATGAAGTAATAGTTACTACATAAATCGAGCTTTTCCGAAATTTTCAAACTCATCTGCTTAATGAATTACACGGAAAACTGTTAATATAAAGAAAGAAGAAATGTCATGAAACTAGAGCCATCAGTTAATGAAACTCTAAATATGTTCAGAATTCTACAATCTACGCACTAGGTAAGGAAAATATAAATCAGAAAATAAAGAAGAAAAACAAAAAGATGTGGTAGCCAAGAGTGTGTGTAACGTACTGTTTTATAACCCAAGATGCTACGTGAAGTTGGGTCATCCCAAACTAAAAGCAGGACTCTCACACCTTCTTGGGACTTTGATCTTAGGAGCTCACCGAGAGTACATTCTGACGCCGGACCTGCTTTATCCCGGACCAGCTTAACTTTGTGCCACACTGACCAACCAGTGATATAAATTAAACGCCTCGCCTGGCGTATGGCATCAAACATATCATGCCAACACTTGCCATGTTGATAAGACATTCCGTTGTCTAGTCTGATACCCGGGAGCATCCCTTCTGGGACATGTGCATCTTGATACAATGTCACAGTTCCGCCTTTTCTAAGCGGAAAATAAGTTCCAGGTACTCCCTGGTAATCAGGACCTGCCCCAACTCCATGATGATAAACACTAAGTTTCTCCATAGGAGTATACTGGATCGACAGTGATAAATTAGCCCCTGGTTTACAAGGCTTCCCGTTACTGCTTAGAATGGGAAAAGTGCCTTCAATTTTGGCGCCTGAGTAGATCTGTTCGACCGGGATTGTAACCAACCCTATAAGCTGTGAGCCAACAACATCACTGTCTTTAACAACAAAATGAACTTCTGCAGCATGATGAGCAACGGGAACATAAAAATGCTGCATCCAAACAGGGTTTTCGCTGTTGCTCATAACATAAGTTCTTCCAATAACAGCACCAGCGACAGAAACAGAAACGTAAGGATCACTGGTAATTTTCCTGCTAAGCTGGCCTTCGATTTTTCCAGGCAGTCTTCCAAACATGTCGCCGAGGGTCTTATGGAACATATCCATGTTAGGGAGATTTTTGGCATGGTAGATCCAGATGTCCAAATTGCCATGCAACAGCAGGACCTTCAAGGAGCCTTTACTAAAGAGCGCCATCCGCATGTCGGTGCTGTGTGGGGATTCAGAAGATTCATAGCCAGGAGTATAAGAAGATGAGGAATCCACACGGTCTAAGATTGGGAGATGAGAGCTGCTTGGAAATGAGCTGTTAGGGTAGCCATAGAGTTCCCCAGGACGGCTTTGCCAGGAGTTGGAAGGGTAGGAAGATAGATGTGGAACGGAGGGGTTATCAGAAATGCGGAGACCACCAACAAGTTCATCGACGGGAGGATAAGAATTAGTTGCATTATCATGAGGCGTCGTTCCGACAGAAGTGAGACAGTCTTGCCTACGATACTCTGGATAGGATTGAGTTTGAGAGGGAGGAGGAGGAGGCTCTTGGGGCTTAGGATCAGGCGAGTATTGGGCAGGGTCTTGATAAGGATAGTGAGGAGGCTGGACATAGGCGCCCTGAGGTTGAGGATAAGAAGGGTAAGGAGAGGGTTGGTAGTCGAAAGAATGGCGGTGAAACTCAGGAGGAGGGAGAGATGAAGAATGTGGAGGGTAGTCCAAAGGGCCCGAATGAGAACCTGAAGCGTGCTGATGAAGCGGAGGCGTTGCATAAGGTGGGGGTGGCGTTGCGTAGGGAGGTGGTGGGTAAGGATAATAAGAAGGAGGAGGAGGGTATGGCTCTGAGGTGGGAGGTCTATAAGGAGCTGCTGCTGCTGGTGCTGGGTATGGGTATGGGGGGTACGGGTACTGACCGTAAGGGTATGGATAACGTGGACCATAATTCTCCATTTTTTCTTCACATAACCAAAGCTACAAACACTGCTGATTCCTCTGTCACAACGATTCAAAGTACGATCAATCACTCAAACACGAATCAGAGTTTAATATGGGGACATACATAACAACATGAGAAAACGAGAATATGTCTTTTTCTCAGAACCAAAAAATAAATAAAGGATTTGTATTTCTTCAATTGATGCCAAAATAGCTAGACGGGGTTTGCGATTAGGACGATAGATTCCGATGAGATTGGAGAAACTTATTACCTTTGGTGAAGCTGAGGGGGATGGTGGGACCTTACGGATCCGTCGGAGAAGAAACGCGTGCGAAAATCCCGAGGAGGGAGATTGTTACTTATATACGAACGCGTTTTTTT
>KE155333.1:151639-180829 GCA_000411075.1 Sisymbrium irio
CGTTCCACGGCGGTTCCGATTTGCTGTGCCATGAGAGTTGCTTGCTCCAGCGATGATATCAGCTCAGCTACCTGCTCTGTGTTTCCCATCACCACAGTCTCGCTCTCTCTCTGTCTCTAAATCTTCTCCAGATGTTTTGTGTTTTAGTTTAGTTTCTACTTTAGAACACTGCGAGCAGCAGAGAGTTTGGTCGGAAGAAGAGAGACTCGTGATGTATATATATCTGTGTATGTAAATACTGTTTCTTTAGTTTTGGGCCTAAATAATGGGCTTTACTTCAATTAAAACTGCTCAGCGGGTTTACCTGTTATCTATTTTCAAGACTTACAAAACCCAGTTACAAAGTTTCCAACCCAATCTACTAGAGTCCATGATTGTAACACAAATTATTTGTTGCCCATGAAAAGCGCGTAATCATCTAGATCCACTTCTATATGTTTTTTCACAATAACACAGGTGAAAAGGTTATGAATGATACTATGATATAATGTTTGGCTTTATGTAATCATTTCATATTGCATGTACACTTTTTTTGTTTTTGTTTTTCCCATAAGTTATCTTTATAACAAATAAAGTGTCCGTGTGTGTGTGAGAGAGAGAGAGAGCGTTTCAGGACGTGTATATTTTCTGCATTAAGTGATCTGCAGACTAATGAGTAGTTTAAAAGAGACACCACATGGCCAAATTGAATTCAAATTATTGAGAGCTAGCATACTCTGATACTCATAACTCATATCAATCCCCCTCTCAAAAAGTGTGTATTTATCATAATCTAAAACTTTCCACAAAACTTATTCCTGTTTTTTTTTGGCGATTCAAGAGTTTACCATTCTACTTTGGAATATACTAGTATTTCTTCAGTTTTCTAAGAAAGACTAATCACAGTAGTGTTCTTTTACTTGTTTTTTCTAATTGTCAGAGACGACGGGAATAAAGAATATATGTCACGTGAAGCACCATTGTTTAAAAATAATAACAGTTATGTTTGTATGCCAAAGTAACAACTCTTGAAAATTTCAGTGTCATCTAAGTAGATGGATTGTTAATAGAGAGTTATTCCAGGAACAAAAAGAAAGAAAATGGATTGTTAATAACTTTCTTAAATAAAGCATATGGACGTAAGTGAGTGGGGCCATAGTCCATAGCTCACGCGACTCACACATGCTAATGTCTTGGCATTTTTGTAATACCACTAAAGTTCAAGCACATGATTGTAATTGGAGCAATTCTTTGGATTCAAATAATTCTCAGCGACACGTAGCAACATCGGCCACGTAAGGGCCGCTACAGCATTCTGAGTTCAGTTTAAGCAGATCGAACGGTCCTACAACAAGACACGTCAACAGTGTGTAACGTTATAAAAACACAGACAGATCTAACGGTCAAATAGAATCTGGTAAGATCAAGCAGAGCCGTTGGATGCCTAAGAAAAAAAGTTACCGCTTTTAAGGGCGTAGGGCTTTCTTGGGAGGGGAATCTCAGTGACAGATCGACCAGACACTGTAGCTTTTTATGATGTTTCTATAATTTTAAAAATTTTGTCAACTGTTTCAAGAAAGTAAATAACCAAAGTAAAGAAATTAGCTTTATTTTTATTTCTAGAATCAGATTTGATCCAAGTTTTGTACTCTGTCTTCCTCTGTCCCTTTTACGCTCTCTCTTCTCTCTCTCTCTCTACATCGTGTTTGTGATTTGAATTTTTTCAAATATTTAATCTGAGCAGAGAAAAAAATAAAAAGACAAGAGCAGGTGTCTGTTTTTTTTTAAATTATATCGTTTGGAGTTTTGAGGAAGAGAAGTCAGCAGTTTTGTGTTTGTAATTTTGCAAGATCTCAACAGCTCCGCTTTAGTTTCATTCATTACAGAACAAAATTTTGGCGTCCTTTGTGTCTCTGGGTAAGTAACTTTCGGTATTGGGATTATTCACGATAATAATGTTCTCATGTCTTAACTTTTGTAACGTCCTCTCTCATAATTAACTGCTTTACTATCATTCAAGAGGGTTTAAACATTAATTCTCACTCACGGTAATTTTTCTACTTCATCGTGATTCAAAGCAAAAGAGTCTCAAAATTCCTGATTGAATCTGCTGTCTGCTTCTCATTCCTTAGCCTTTTCTGCTTTTTGGGTTTAAAGGAAACCTCAAAAGTTAAAATCTCTTTCTTTTTGGTTTTTCCGTAACAAAAGATAGAAGATTATTTTTGAGATTCTGAATCTTAAAGGTCTGCTTCCTTCTTTGCGGTTTGATGGTTGTAAGTCACACGAAAAGAGCTAAAGTCATGATACAAAAGTAGTGTTCTCAAATTTGTTTGCTTTTCCTTTGCCAAAGTTTAATTTTTCGCTTAGTCACCGATACTGACAATTCTGTGAGTTTTCTTATCATCTCTTGGAGTATTCGCTTCTCTGGTTCAGAAAGATCAACTTACGCAGAGTCTACTACTTTATCTCATTTTGGTCTTCTACTCTTAATCAGATTTCAAAACTAAAAACATTCTTGTTTGTGGTTTTATTTTCAATAATTGAAATTTGACTTAAAGATCGTACTGCATAATTCAATAAATCTTGCTTACCTTGTACATGTATACTTGCAGAATCTCTCTACATTTCAGAGTCCAAGTCGTAGCTGGCGTTTCTCAATGGATGCATAGTTTTCAAAGTCAGCCAAGTCAACTCCTAAAACCCAAGGTAAACAAAAAGATCCCTTTTAAGATCATCATAATCATCCTTGACTTAAATTTGGGATTACTTCAAAATCCTTAAAATTCACTCGGCATCATTTGCATTGATGCTTACTACAAGTCTACAAGTAACAAGTGGTGTCTAATGAATAGAGAGACAGAGACTTGGCATTGACTTCTCTTCAAAGAAAAGTCTGCTGCTAACTTTGATCCTCAGCCAGATTGATTTCTCCTTCCTGTTACTATCAACAACAAATTGATTCTAATCACATCACTAAATTACAACTTGCGCTTCTTTCCCTTTTTCATGGAATTTCCTCCAACTACGACACTAACCTTTGCGAGTAATGAAAAGTTTTGGCATTGACAATGATGGTTTCTTGGAGAGTGAATATATTCCGTGGCTGTGAAAGAGTTTGCTGTGTTATTCATATCATATGATATACTACAATATTAGGGAAGAGCATTTAATGAGTATGCATCTAGAAACCACTCGAAATGATGTGTCGTGGGGAAACTTCATTCTTTTGGTTCAGTTAGATGTTGTTTTCATCTAAACTCAATTTTTTTTTTTGTTTTGTCTTCTACTCTTGTGTTCCATAAAGTTTTGATCTTTCTTAATCTCCAGTTGCAGTTAATCAGATTCGTCATCTGAAATAGTCAGTCAAGAACAAAGAGAAGTGGAGAAAGTTTGATATTTCTTTAATCAAGTGCAATTGATCAATAATCACTGATAGATCTGACGACACTTCAGATTCAGATGAGGTAAAGTTATATTCGGTTTTGTTGATGATATACAAAGACGTTCATGGTTATAAAGTTTTGTTTTCTCTCTTCAGGTTCAGTTAGCACTTCCATCAAGCCCAGATCGAGGAGGGACTAAAAGAAAAGTGTGAAGCTTTGATTTGTACTCGATGGGAACGATGGCAGAGTTAGGAACCATGGGAAAGTTTGGAGCCACGGGAGAAGAGGAGCAAACTAACCAAATAGTCATGTATAAGCAATCAGCAGAAGAATGGCTATCGCGGGTCCATTCGCTCATACCATCAGTCCTCAACAAAGCGAAAACGGTAAACAACTTCACAGGAAGATGGAAGACGATAATCTCAAAGATCCAACAGATTCCAGGTTGTCTATCAGACCTCTCAAGCCACCCTTGTTTCTCCAAGAACAAGCTCTGCAACGAGCAGTTGCAATCTGTGGCTAAGACGCTAAACGAAGTGATGGAGCTTGCTGAGTTGTGTTCAAGTGACAAGTATGAAGGGAAGCTGCGTATGCAGAGCAATCTCGATGCCTTGTCTGGAAAACTGGATTTGAATCTGAGAGACTGCATGGTATTGATCAAGACGGGGGTTCTCGGTGAAGCTACATTGCCTCTATACATCTCAAGTTCGTCAGAAACACCCAAAATTTCCAGTTTAAAAGAGCTTCTGGCGAGGCTTCAGATAGGTCACTTGGAATCAAAACACAGTGCTCTCGAAAACCTCATCCGTGTAATGCAAGAAGACGAGAAGATGGTGATGCCTTTGATGGGACGAGGAAACGTAGCAGCTTTGGTTCAACTGTTAACAGCAACTTCGACAAGAATCAGAGAAAAGGCGGTGAATCTGATCAGTGTATTAGCGGAATCAGGACACTGCGACGAATGGCTCATCTCCGAAGGTGTATTGCCTCCTCTGGTGAGGCTAATCGAATCAGGAAGTCTTGAAACAAAGGAGAAAGCTGCGATTGCGATACAGAGACTGTCGACGGCAGAGGAGAACGCAAGGGAAATCGCAGGACACGGAGGAATCACGCCGCTTATCGATCTGTGCAAAACGGGGGATTCAGTGTCACAAGCAGCTTCTGCAGCTGCCCTGAAGAACATTTCAGCAGTTGCAGAGCTGAGACAGTTACTTGCGGAGGAAGGAATGGTCAGAGTCTCGATCGATCTTCTAAACCATGGGATATTGTTACGATCAAGAGAACACATGGCCGAGTGTTTGCAGAATCTCACTGCAGCGAGCGAGGCTCTACGCGAAGCCATTGTTTCGGAAGGCGGAGTCCCGAGTCTGTTGGCTTACCTCGACGGTCCTCTGCCGCAAGAACAAACCTTTTGACTCACGCCTTTCTGTTCTACTATCTTGCAGTCGAGGCCTGAAGAGCTTACCTTGGGTGACTTTGTCAAGTTGCATAATGTAATAGTCAGCGAATAGGACCAACGAGAAGGATCACCTAAGCATCCACGTTTTGTCAGCTTTCCTGAGAACAAAACACTATGAGGAAGACGCTACTCGATGCAGATCAAGTTGTAGATGCAGATGACACCATATATATGTGATCTTTGAGAAAAGTAGGAAGTAGGAAGTATGTAGAAGATAGAGCCAATCTTGTTTTTGTAGAAGCGTCACTGTCTTTGATCATCTTTATAATGTAAAATTGTTGATTGGTAATCCCTTAAAAATGATTAAGTGTCTATACAATCACAAAAGCTTCTCAAACTTTTTACCGGAGGAGTAAAAGTCAACACTCTAGTCTACAGTTTACAGGGAGATTATTATGTATCATCCATGAAATTGGTAGATAAGATCCAAAGCTCTCAACTTGGAGGCATGTGGGTCGAAATCGAACCCATAATCACGGCTACTCCTCTCTTCCGTAGCCGAAGTCTCCACAACGGCCGAAGACGGAGACAGTGGGCGCTTGGGTCTCTTGTTCCTAATAAAACACTCTCTCATCTTCTCCTCCACCTTCTCCACCGCCCCAGCCTCGCCGTTCTCTTCTTCCTCCCCTAGTTGCATCGGATCGACGGAGGAGAGAGAGTTCTCGGGTGGAATGGTGGATAGGAGCAAGGCGGAGAGGCGGTGGTGGGCTATGCGGAGANACTCAGAGATATGGGTCGGTCTCAACCTGCTTCCACGACTAGCCCACGTGCTAAAGTCAGGATCTTTAGGCGCGCAACAAGCAGCAGCATCGGCGGTTTGTCGTTTCGCGAGCTCGGCGGAGACGAAGAGGTTAGTGGGAGAATCCGGTTGTGTTGAGGCGATGGTGAAGCTTCTGGAATCGAAATCAAACGGATGCAGAGAAGCGGCGGCTCAAGCGATAGCAGGATTGGTGACGGAGGGGAAAATTAGGCGGGAGCTGAGGAAAGACGGGAAGAGCGTGACGAACCTGGTGATGCTGCTGGACTCGAACCCTGGAAACACGGCGAAGAAGTACGCCGTGGCGGGGCTCTTGGGACTGTCAGGGAGCGAGAAGAGTAAGAGAGTGATGGTTTCTTACGGAGCTATTGGGTATCTGAAGAAGCTGTCGGAAATGGAAGTACCCGGCGCCGATAAACTTGTGGAGAAGCTCGAAAGAGGAAAGCTGAGAAGCTTCTTCCACCGGTGAACGATGCGACGGTGTAGAAGATTAAGGGTAATATGGTCCGATGTAAGTTTATATAACCGTTAGTTATATATATTGTATAATGATGGTCTTGAAACGTTATCAAAAAGCCCATTGGGCGGGCAGTAACTCTTAAAGCTGATTAATATTGGGCTTCCGACAAGCGTTCTAGTCAACTAGTCACAAGACCGTAATGGGATTAAATTACATGTGCATGTCTGTTCCATTATCATTTTGAATAAATAAATACGAAAGAGAAAGAATTAGTAAAGATATTTATTGATCGATAGAGATGGTCAACGTAATCAACGGTCAGAAGTAAATCATATCGTTTGGCGGCTACACTTTAATAATCGGGGGATCCACTATGTCCTTTAGCTCTTATCTGGGACATTTTTGAACTCTGTTTTCTTGTTACTCGATTTCTCTTTTCGGATCTGCACGAGAATTATCATTCGTAAAGGTAAAATTAAGTTATTGGATCTCAATTTCCCTATATGAATCTGTGTTTGTAAGGTTGATTTTATGCTAGAAGGAATATTAGGGCTTTTAGCGTAGACTCTGGTGTCTGTGGATTACAAAAGTCCGAAACTTTGATGTAGAAAATCGAATCGGTTTTAAGTATTCACTGAATTAATGATGCAAATTTTGGTGTAATAAAGAAGAAAAGGTTGGTGGTGATGAGTAGCCTTGAGACGACGAGAGCAGAGCTTGGTCTGGTAGTTGTGTATTTGAATAAAGCCGAGGCCAGAGACAAGATTTGTCGAGCTATTCAGTACGGTTCCAAGTTCGTGAGTGATGGACAACCTGGCACTGCTCAAAATGTCGACAAGTCTACTAGCTTGGCTAGGAAAGTTTTCCGTCTCTTCAAGGTTTTGCCTTTATACTTATAAGTGCTCTTATTGTACAACTAACTGGTCATGTAAAGCTGGAATATTTGAGTGTTGTTTGAAGTTAATAGGCGTGCTTTTCTTTGTGGTGTTGGTGCAGTTTGTGAATGATCTTCATGCTCTCATTAGCCCTGTTCCCAAAGGGACTCCACTCCCGCTTGCTCTCCTGGGAAAGGTAATGTTCCTTTTCTTGCTTGTTTCTCTTCCACAACTTTATTCACTCTGATGATTCATTTGTTCTGATTTCGGCAGTCCAAAAACGCTTTGCTCTCTACCTTCTTGTTCCTCGATCAAATTGTGTGGCTTGGCAGGACTGGGATTTACAAGGTAACCCACAAGAGTGCATAAACAATTACACAGTAAGAAAGCCTTATAGTGCTCGCTGCTGAGGTTTATCTTTCTGTTCTGAAACTTCTGCTATAGGACAAAGAACGCGCTGAGCTTCTTGGACGCATATCACTCTTCTGTTGGATGGGTTCTTCCGTCTGCACATCCCTTGTCGAGGTTTGTTTCTTTATGCTTTGGTTCAGAGTTCAGTCGCACGCAATACACGGCAGTAATGGCTAGTAACTTTTCAATGTTAATAGATTGGGGAGCTTGGTAGGCTCTCAGCATCAATTAAGAAGTTAGAGAAAGAGATCGGGAACAAGGATAAACACCATGTAAGCTTGCTTCCTCAAATATATCCAAACCATGGTTTTCCTCTTAAAGAATTACCCTATGAGTATGATTTTGCAGAATGAGGAATACCGCGCGAAATTACAGAGATCAAACGAGAGGTCATTGGCTCTGATAAAAGCAGGAATGGATGTGGTTGTTGCTTTCGGATTGCTTCAATTGGCTCCAAAGAAAGTCACTCCCCGGGTCACAGGCGCTTTCGGATTCGCCTCCTCTCTTATCTCTTGTTATCAGGTATATATTTCTTGTTCTCAAGAAAAACTCTTTGCACGTGTTTGCAATCTTAGCGGATAAATGAAGCCATCAATGTATCGCTTTTGCAGTTATTGCCATCGCATCCCAAGCCCAAGACAGTATAAGAAAGGAGAGAGAGAGAGAAAGAGAAGGAAAAGATGATAAAAGTAGTGTGTGATGTTCCATAGAGTCTTCTTAGGGTATTGTGTCTGCATTGTATCGTCTTTTACTAGGTATCGTCTTTTACTAGGTGGAATAAATGATAAAAACGTTTCAGTCTCAATCAAGACATAGAAAATGAGTAGAGATTGGACGAACGAACTTGTATTACGTACTGACTGTGTCAAAACAAAATCCAAGAAACAGAGCCTATTGTTATTTAATTACGCTAATTGAATAAAAAATCCCTCGAGCATACAGAAACGCTCCGTTACGCGAAGTGACGCAACGTGACATCTGTGTTAAATTGAGGTTCCATCAAACTTGTTTTATTATGTTTTGTCGCCAATGATTGTTTGAACGACTCGTCCAAGTTCGAAAGCCATCGTTGCAATTCTGCATCCGTCTTCGGCTTCGTTCCCACCATCAGCTTCTTCTTCGTTTTCTTATTCTTCTTCCTCGTAACTCTACTTCTCTGCGGTCTCTCGCTTTGCTTCATCTGACGACTCGCAGCCGATAACGCCACAGACAACGATGCTAGATTGATCGTCTTCTCCTTGGAAGCGTCTATGGCCTCGATCGCATGCTTCAGAGTCCCTAGGTTGAACGTATCTTTTACTTGCGTGCAACGTAAGTCGAAATCTTATTCCCTTATTGGGTTGGGATAACACAATACACCATTTTCCCAATCATACAAGATTGTAACAAACAAGTGGGTCAGAAGTTGGAGACATTGGTGCGATCAAAGAAAAGACCAGAGGGGTGTCCATTAGGGGCCAATGCCAGTTTCACAGGACTCGCAGCACCTTCGTCAACCGTCAATTTCCCAGTGTTGAAGTTGATGTCTGTGTTTACGAAACCAGGACAAACGCAGTTGATGATGAATGATTTCTTCTGCTTTGCCAAAACTCGTGTCAGTGCTATCACTCCAGCTTTCGATACTATGTATCCAGACATTACTGTTGGCCAACCTTTGGCTTCTAATGCGCCTTCTCTGTAATCCTTGAGGTACTCAGTGATCACTTCATCTATTTTCTCTTCCGTTAGATTCTCAGCATCACTCAGCACTCCTTTCGCCCATTCGTTTGACACATTCTGCAGTAAAGAAAGGTTCATACTTGAGTTTATCCAAGAAGCCATTGATAAGTCTGGTCTATAGAAATGAAGATGGTACCTCTAACTTTCCCATGGTGGAAGCAATGCTGACGATTCTTGGGGAGTCAGAAGACTCAAGGAGAGGAATCATGGCCTCGCACATTCGCTTTACGCCGTAGTAGTTTGTCTTAATACACTCCTCCACAATCTCATAAGTATCGCTCATTATCTTTGAAATATCGGTCGGTGCACCAGCCTGTACTTGCAAAAGTCATTTTATTTATATGTAACTAAGACCGAACTCCAAAGTCATTTTGAATGGAATCACTCTACCGTGTAGCAAAACCTGTACCTCAGCAATTTGAGCTTTGAGAACATCCACATTAACATTAGCCCCTCCAACTCCGGCATTATTAACCTGGAGAAACAAATAATCAGAGAAAGAGTATAAATATGGTCACTTTAAGACTTTAAAACAATATGAGATCAGTGGGAAGGGGAATTGCAACTGACTTAGATCTGCAAGTGAAACTGATTGCAGCTAACGATCGCCAGTTGTAAATCCAAACCAAAAATTACAACAGATTGATTGATGGGGGATTAGATTCGCAATTACCAGAACATCGAGTTTACCGAAGTGGGTCTTAACAAAACTAGCAAGACAAGTGATGCTGTCTGGATTGGAGACATCAAGCTGGTGAAAGGCGATGGCTTGATCAGAAAAACCATTCTCTCTCTTGAGCTTTTCGACAGCTTCAAGACCCTTCTTCTCGTCTCTCGCTGTTAGAATCACAGTCATCCCATTTTTAGCAAGCTGCCTGCAAATCTCAAACCCAATCCCTTTGTTCGAACCAGTAACGACTGCAACTCTGGCACACAATCAGAGAGAAAGGAACACAAACCATCAAGTCAACTTATTTGGAATTTCAAGCCGAGAGATTTAGAGAGAGAGAGCACAAAACCTTGAGTCTGCCATTGAATGTGAGAAAAGTCAATGAGCTATCTTTCTTTTTGTAATCACAAGTTCTGCTGAAATATTTCAGTTTAACATCAATGAGAAGGCCATTTCTATATTTATTTCTATTTCGTTTTTGTCATTATCCAAGGATAAGGATGAAAGACGCCGCTTGCTTTTATATTTTATAAATTGAACAAGAGTATGGCACCGTTTTTTTGTTGTTCCAAAGCATCAAGGCAGAAGAGATCGTTATTGCCAAAACTTGGAAGGAGCTTTTCGGTTTCATATTTGAGTAGTGGAAAGCATATTTAGATCACTATTCTACTACTATCACTATACTATGCTGTGTTTTTATGTGTCAAAAGTTTTTGTTTATACTTTTTACCACGCACGTGTTACACATGGAAAATATTCCTTGGTTTTCCCTGGACGTGTTTGTTCCGAGAACAGAGACTTAAACTCGAACGAGAAGACTATGTACTCTTTCACATCATCAAAAACAATATGACGGATCTGACTGTATCATTTTTCCATGAAAGAAGAAACTACCAGCAAAAGAAATGGCCACCACAAGATTGTTAAAGTTGTTGTTCTTGTCAGAATGAAGACACGGCCATCAGATCGCGAGTGGACCAGTTCCTTCGATCACCGGGTTCTCCTCAGATGCATCCGACGGTTGAGTTTTAGGCTTACTCGTCGTCCTCGAAAAACCGTAGCCCAGAGAGCTTCCGCTTGCTTCACATAGCTGCCATTACCGTTTTACACCATATCCCAACACAAATCAATCAGACCAAACCATATTCTGATTCTATTTATTTTTTAGACGAAGATGATGAATTTGATCGAAAATGAAACACACCTCTGTTAGTTCAGAGAGGTGACGGGTTCTGAACTCGTTAATCGTATTTGCGATTTCTGATGTCGGTAATTTGGCCTGAGAATATTTTAACCCTCAAAATGATCATACACCCTGTTTATCATGTGTATGGATATATTTCCAACAGACGAGGAATCAATGTTTTACCTGAGCAAGAACAGCGGCTGCCAACTGTAGACTTGGCTCCAGAGTCTCCGGGACAACCTACGGTTTTGTGGGATCGAGAATTATTAGTGTATCATCCGGAAAGCACAATGTCTTATCAAGTGGAGTGAAGGGGGGTTTTGAACATTACAGCAGTGGCACCAGCTTTTTCTAAGTTAAGACCATGAACAACGTCGTGTGCACGGACAAAGGTCTTGACATTGGGGTAGTACTTGCTAAGGGCCCAGACACATCTGTAATTTGCTCCAGGTGCGTCTAAAGCAACCACAGCAGCACATGCTCTCTCAGCTCCAATTTTGTGGAGAACCTATTTGTTCGCACAAGTAATATTTAAATGCTGGTATAATTAGGTGATTGTCTCGTTCGCTTTTTTTTTTCGTTTTCTTTGCGTACCTCTTTACTACCAGCGTCTCCAAAATAAACAGGGAGATCCAAGGAACGCGCGATAGTCACTCTATCACTGCAAACAATATGAGACATTCAGGTAAGCAAAGAATGCGCGTAATATGGAATTTTATATCAGAGAAGTTAAAACTTGATCTCAATATGTGTGGAAGTTACATAGTGCCCACATTTTCGGTATCAGGAGAACAAAGATTTCCCACAAAATGATACAGGAAATGAATAATCTATGTACGTTACCTGCTGACATCGAGGGCAACGAATGGGATAAGTCTTTCTGAGAGAAGCTGAGCAATTATCTGCAAGTAACAAATAGACAATGGCGAAGAAGTTATGAGCTCCGATATTTCCTGTGAAGCAGAATATCTACACAGATGTTCTCGTTCAAAGAGAATAATGTATAAACCTGCCCAACTCGTCCGAATCCGCAAATAATTATGTGATCCTGCAAATCATCGGTCTGCGAAATAAAAACAGACAAGAACAAGACGGATTAGACATCAGTCAGCGTGGTAACGGATTCCTGCCAAAGAATGTGTCAGCTTCAGAATGACACTAAAGTAAAGTGGTACCATGATTGAAACAGAGTTGAAATTCTATACAAGATCATTCAAGATTCCTACCTCACTTTCAACCGGCAATAAACTTCGAACATCATGCAACTCAAATCGAGATGCAATTAACTGGCCACCAGCAGCTAGCCAAGGTGTGATAGCCATTGAGATTCCCACAACAAGAAACAGTAACGAAGACAACTGAGGAGACATTATACCCTGTAAGAACCACCGGTTAGGCATTTGTATTTTCGCCTTGCTTATTATATAAGAAAAAGAAAAAATGTCGATAACAAACCTGATTGACAGCTTCTCCAAAAGCAACAAATGCAAACTCTCCGCCCGGGGCTAGAAGAAGACCGGCTCTAATTGCAGATATGATTGAAATTCCGAACAACTTGCCCATGATAACGAGTAATATAGTCTTGCCCAATATCAAGAGTCCCAAAGTTCCCACTACGACAGGGAAGTTAGAGAGAAGAAGTTTCGGATCAATAGACATGCCAACCTGAAATGAGTGGAACTCGTTTGGTTATTCTTATGCCTGCGACTACATATGTTTACAGTAGAAAGAAAAAAATACTTCCTCTCATCAACAATTTTCCTGATTCTTTTTCATAAATAAGAATATATGGATAAAATTCCATAAATTACCGTCATGAAGAAGAGTCCCAGCAGAAGACCACGATATGGAGCAATATCTGATTCTACTTGCAAGGAAAATTCTGTCTCCGCAAGGAGTAAACCAGCCAGAAACGCTCCTAGTGCCATGGAAAGTCCAGCCTGATTGATAGAAACGGCCAAATTTAGCAGAAAAGAAAGAATGGCCAAATACCAACAAGATTCAAGGTCATACCCTAGCTGTCAGTAAACTAGTCCCAAGAATAACGAGAAGTGTATTGGCAGAGAATATCTCGGCGTTTCGATTTTCTGCAACTTGCTTGTAGATTGGTCGAAGAAGCTGTGTGCCACAAGAGTGTCATCAGTGCCTTTGATTATAACTCCAGTGAAACATATAAATTAGTACCCAAAGCAGCAGTGGAGCACAGTAAATTTTCATAATAGATTCATAAAAACAAGCCTCTTCCTTTTGTAGCAAATCTCAAACGTTGAAGTATATGAGACTTACAAGACGGCCACCAGCGATTATGGCAGTAATAGCAACTGCTGCTTTGACTGCAGCAAGTCCGAGAGCTTCAGCAATGGCTTGAAACCCAATCTGAGAAGACCAATTAGACACTTTAGCATTTTACAACTGGTACTTCTTAAGAGATAAGCACACTTAAGAGGGGCAGCAATTAATACTTAGATAATTGCTAACATATGCCGTTGAACACAAAAGCAAACCGCACTGAAGAAAAAACAAAGGAACCCTAGAGATGAACTTACCCCTCCTTTCGATGAATTAGGTGAAATAAGTGGGATGAGTATCAGTAAAACAACTACAGCTAGGTCCTGTAAAAAAATCAGCAAAATGATGAGAAACTCCCAGCATAGCTTTTGCAGAATGAACTCTGTTCTTAACCGACCTGAAAAAGCAAGACGGAAAATGTAGCTCGTCCATGTCTAGATGTACTCTCACCCCGTTCTTGTAGAACCTGAAAACCAAGTACAAAGTTTTTTTGTTCATCAAAATTCCTTTCATTAAAATCTCTATCTGAATACAACCAAAAATGTCACCTGAAGGACAACAGCAGTGGAGGACAGTGCCAGGCCATTCCCGATAACTATTGCCGCTGGACCAGCCTGACCAGCAACATAATGAGCAATCAATCCAACTACTGCTGCTGTCACCAGAACCTAGATTATAACAATAGAAATGTAGATTAGGAAACGTGGACACAGAACTTGGATAAAGTATGTGAACTAAGATATGGGAATATTCAAACAATCAAATCACCTGAGCGGAGCCTAATCCAAAAACATATTTCTTCATGGAACTCAGTCTTTCAACAGAAAGCTGTCAAATAAAAAACAAAATTGGGTCTTCTACCGAACACAGTTAAAAAGCAAGAACGCAGCACTTACATAAATCAAATAGTACCTCAAGCCCAATGTTGAAAAGCAAGAAAACAACTCCAAATTCTGCAATGGCCTTGGTTGCATGCACATTACGGATTATTGAAAAACCATAAGGACCAATCAGAATTCCAGCTGCCAAATACCCAAGAACTGGGCTGCCTATACATTGCAGCAGATAAAGCCATCAAGACAGCACATTAGTCTCTGTGCAACATGATTGCGAGACTGAATATGTTTTTGACTGATGAGACCATGGAAAATGTAAGAGTTTGAGGGCAATGGATGCATTGGAGAAATAACAGAAGAGATTCCTACTTACCTCCAGGAATTTTCTGAAATAGAGGCACAAATATGACGCTTGCCAGCAGTAAGAACAAAAAATCAAGAAGCGAAGCTTCCTCCTCATTGACCTAATAATTGCAAAAGATTCAGCCTGCAGAGTACATTCCATACAATTTGCTTGGGACTTTGAAAAAAACGAGAACAATCATTCATACCTCCTGGTGAGGGATCATCGCAAGTAGTTTCTTAATTCTCTTGGGAAGTTTCTGCACTTGCCGGATCAAAGGCTTCTTATTGGAAGAGACATCTTCTGTACTAGTGATGGTAACATCTGGCTGTTGAAGCAGCTGATTGTTCCCCCCTACTCCATTGGAGTATAATGTCAGTCTGGAACAATTAAGAAGCTCATAATCAACAAAAAGACCGAGTTTCATAAAATGATCCGTCAAGTACTAAGAGTAGACTTTGAAAACTGACCCTGCTCCGAGAAGTGCCAACCCAAGAACTAGCTTGGGCCATTGCTGTTTGGCAGAATTAACCAGACTAGCAAACACTGTCGTGGTCCCATCTGAACCGGAAGAGAAGAAAGATGCAGAAAAGAAACGAGAGGATTTATTGAACGATGCCTTGGATGCATTAAGAGAAGAAGCCTCTTTTGGGAGATCTTTCTGTGTATCCTGTTTTTTGGTCTGAACAACAATCTTTGCCTTTTCAGAATCTGCTTCAACCACTTTAGAAGACTCTATTCTTGGTTTTCCATTCTCCTGATCGCTTGAATCATAAGGCTGAGTTTTCAGACCAAGATTATCAGGCAAATGATCAGCTGTGTTGTTTACCGCTGATATATCTATTGGTGATTCTCTTTCAACCTGATGGCTAGCATCTTCAGTATTACTTGAGAGTACCACCTCATCCTCGAGAGGAGTTTCTTCATCCGAGAGTTGAGCCTGAGTTTCTTCTGGGGTCTGCGAGATGGAGAGAGACTTCTCAGCTCTCTGCAAAGCAATCTCTGCATCATTAACGCGTTGGGTAGCCTCAAGCTCAAAAGCGACAGCTTGTTCAGCTAATTTCATGATATTGGCGACGTCCTCTTCTGCTTTCAAGGCATTGATTTGAATTGTCTCAGCAACGTCATTCAACTTGTCAACTTGCTTCTGCAGCTCGTCTTTTTTGCCCTGCAAAGAACTCAGTTGGGCCTCACAATTTGCTAAATTCAGTTGGCATTCTTTGATGTCATCCTTGGCAGCTAAAATGGCTTCTTCTTTCTCCTTGAGATCATGAGTTTTGTCAGTCTCTAGAGAGGGTTCTGGAATACCACCATTAGTTGCACCTGCTTCTTCAAGTGATTCCTCTAGAACCCGAAGCCTTGCTTCAGCGAGAGATAACGCCATTGTAGCTTGTTGAACAGCTTCTTTGGCAACAGACTCGTCATCAACAGTATCTCGGATGACATCAAGGGTTTTGTTGACCTGAAGCCAAACACTAGCGGCTTCGTCCTTGAAAGCTATGGCAGTCTCTGAAATCCTCTGAGCCTTTTCCTCGAACATGGTACTATTGAGCCTAGCAACTTCCAATTCGTTGGTCGCCCTCTGGAGTAACTCCCTGAGTTCCTCCAAACTATCAGTTTCGTTTTCGGTTTTCACATCTTTGTCTTCACTTTGAGCATTACTTTCTGAAAGTTCCACGTTTCGGTCATTACCTAGACAATGTGACCTAAATCCAAGTGCTGATTTTGTAGAAAATCTTGCAGGATTCAAAGTCAAATGAGCAGATTGAGAAAAGTTCCTCCTCAATCGAATAGCCAATTGCAGTTTAGAGAAAGAGTTGCGATCCCAGAATCTGCTGCTGAGGAGTCCACCTTGGGGACTTAGCAACTGAGTAGGCAAGCAGTAACGCACACCGTTTCCTCCGCAATGAACCAAACTCGGCCGCGGAAAGTCCATGTCGAATCCAACTGCCACTCACTTTGTTACGCGGAGCCTTTCTAATAAGCGAAAACCAAACATTTCAGATTAACGAATAAAAGTCGCAAAGCACAGAGAGAGAGAGACTGACCGATCATGGAAAAAATGGGTGTAAGAATGAAGGAAGGGAAATCGAGTGATCAGAGTGGCTCCTCCCTCCTCTTCAGCTTCCGTTTCAACAGACAGATTTTCCCCGTTGCGACTCTTCAAAATTTCCAGTCAAAAGAAACGAAAGGAGAAAGTAAGTATGGATACCCCCAAACTTTAATTATATTATTAAAAATTGCTAATTAGCCACCAACCTTTCATGCCATTCAAAAGGGCCTTTTGCAACATCACCCAGTTTTTTTGTTAACTATACCCAAATATTGTAGTGTCTGTATGTAATAACATCGTGTATTAACCCATAAATTATATAAAATTATAATTCGAACCCTTCACATCAACGCCCAAAAAACGAGCAACATTATACCGATTGATAAAATCTCCAAAATATCTATGTACACAATCAGCATTCACTGGTATTCGAGAGTTTTAGGTCTTGATTGGTAAAAACTGTTGCTTTAAACTATAATTTTAAATTGTTAATTGTAGAGATTTTGGATGTTAAAGTTGTGGTTTTAGAAACTGTAAATATTAAATTTTTGAAAATTTGATTTTTTGTAAAATAAGATTTTGTGCTAAATTTAAATATTTATGTAAATATATTACTAAATAATTTATAGGCTTTGATTTATTAATTCATTAAAATATTTAGTAACAATATTGATTATTAAAAATTGATTATATAATTTATTTTTCTTTACAACAGAATCTAATTTAAATAATTTTCATGATTTTATATTAGTGTTTTATTATTTTGGATTATATATAATTGTGTTAAAAGTTATTTTTTGAAAACATTTTGAGAGCAAAATTGTAAAAGATACAAAAAAACTCTTAAAACTATTTAAAAATCTCGTTTACAGGCTTTTAGAAAAAGTGGACAGTTATAAGATTTTAATGAGTTAAAAAATAAAAGTGGACAGTTAGAGACTGTAAAGACTTAAGAAAAAAAAAAAGAAATAAAAATCTGATTGGATTAAATTTGATTTTAAAGACTGTAAAATCTCTCAAAGCTTTCAAAGCCTGTATGTCAATCGAGGCCTTATTTTTCTTTTGTTGCCAGTCTCGGACTGAGTATTTTACCCATAAATAAAATAAAATCTGGTCCGTCCGTGGCTATCAAATACTTCCAACGCCCTTGACTATATAAAATTTGACATCTGGGCTACACTTTTAGGCATTCGCACTAACCACCCTCACGAGCGGCCAACTATTTATTTGTGTCTTGTCCTTTAGAGTCAGTCAATCATGCACTTTTGTACTCACGGATATTCCACTGATTCAAGGCCACAAATATCATAACAAATTATTACCGTTCGCCCATCCCTCTCCATATTCACCGGATTCATATATTAAATCAAATTTTATTACTGTTAAAAGCTGTTTGAAGATAAACTTTGTCTTTGGATTCTGGAGGATGCTACGAAACAGATGCATTGCTAACACTTGGTCTGCTTGTTGATCTTTGTATCGCACTTGTAAGATTGCTTTTGATGGTAATTGTTCAAATCTGGTTGTTCTGAGGTCCGACACTTTACCCAAATGAGAGATATGTACCAAACATGAACATATATGATGGATCTTCGATCGCATGAATCACTTCACCATACACCACCACCCAAATTGGTGATGGTTATAAAAATAAAAAAATAAAAACTGTTAAAAGGGACGGTTTCCTGTACCATGAAAGAAACTACCAGCAAAAAAATGACCACCACAAGATGGTGAAACGTGTTCTTCATCTTACCTGAATGAAGAATGGTCATCAGATTGCAAGTGTGCCTCCTTCGATTATCTGGTTATCGTCAGATGTATCCGACGCTTGAGATTTAGGCTTACTCGTCGTCCTCGAAAAACCATAACCCAGAGAGCTTCCACTTGTTTCACATAGCTGCCATTATCGATATACACCACACCCCAATACAAATCAATCAGACCAAACCAGACTCTCATTATTAAAAAAAAAAAAAACACGATGAATTCATCGAACATGAAACGCACCTCTGTTAGTTCAGACAGATGACGGGTTCTGAACTCGTTGATCGTATTTGCGATTTCTGATGTCGGCAATTTGGCCTGAGAATAGTTTAACCCTCAAAATGATCATACACTCTGTTTACCATGTGTATGGATTTATTTCCACTGACAAGGAATCATTATGTTTTACCTGAGCAAGAACAGCGGCTGCCAACTGTAGACTTGGCTCCAGAGTCTCCGGGACAACCTACGGTTTTGTGGGATCGAGAATTATTAGTGTATGATCCAGAAAGCATACTGTCTTATCTAGTAGAGTGAAGGGGTTTTTGATCATTACAGCAGTGGCACCAGCTTTTTCTAAATTAAGACCATGAACAACGTCGTGTGCACGAACAAAGGTCTTGACATTGGGGTAGTACTTGCTAAGAGCCCAGACACATCTGTAATTTGCTCCCGGTGCGTCTAAAGCAACCACAGCAGCGCATGCTCTCTCAGCTCCAATTTTGTGGAGAACCTGTATGTTTTCACAAGTGAAGTAATGTTCAAATTAGGGTATAGTTTGTAACTGTTTCATGATGCATCCTTTTTTTTTTTTGTACCTCTCTGCTACCAGCGTCTCCAAAATAAACAGGAAGATCCATGGAACGCCCGACCGTCACTCTATCACTGTAAGTAAAATATGACGTTTTCAGGTAACCACAGAATGCTGCGACCTTTTTCTATTTGATACTACGATAATACATGATATGATTAAGCCATGTTATGTTACCTGCTGACATCGAGAGCGACGAATGGGATAAGTCTTTCTGAGAGAAGCTGAGCAATTATCTGCAGGTAACAAATAGAAGATGGCCAAGAAGTTAGAAACTCAGAGATATCCTGTGACGCAGGCTATTTACACAGATGTTCTCGTCTAAAGAGCATAAAACTGAAGAAGTTCAGATAATGTATAAACCTGACCAACTCGTCCAAATCCGCAAATAATTATATGATCCTGCAAATCATCGGTCTGCAAAATAAATCGAGATAAGGAAAAGAGGGATTAGACATTAGATAGCCTTGTAATTAATTCCTGAACAAAAAAATGTGAGCTTCAAACACTAATTAAAGTGTTACCATTGAAATTTACCATAATTGACAGTTAAAAAGTTCCTACCTCACTTTCAACCGGCAATAAACTTCTAACATCATGCAACTCAAACCGAGATGCAATTAACTGGCCACCAGCAGCTAACCAAGGTGTGATGGCCATTGAGATTCCCACCACAAGAAACAGTAACGAAGACAACTGAGGAGACATTATACCCTGGAAGAACAACCGATTAGGACTTTAGGGAAAAACAGTCGAATTATATATATGCCTGCGGGAATTGCTTAACTTTCCAAGAATCAATGCGAACCTGATTGACAGCTTCTCCGAAAGCAACAAATGCAAATTCTCCCCCCGGGGCCAGAAGAAGACCGGTTCTAATTGCAGATATGATTGAAATTCCGAACAACTTGCCCATGATCACGACTAATAAAGTCTTGCCCACTATCAAGAGTCCCAAAGTCCCAATTACGACAGGGAAGTTAGAGAGAAGGAGTTTTGGATCGATAGACATGCCAACCTGAAATGAGTGGAACTCTTTTTGTTATTACATATGTTTACAGTTGAAAGAAACAGAAAGACTACTTCCTTTCCCCATCAACAGTCTCCTGATTCTTTTCAGAAATGATAAATATATGCAAGTTATTTCAAAACTCATAAATTACCGTCATGAAGAAGAGTCCCAGCAGAAGACCACGATAAGGAGCAATATCTGATTCTACTTGCAAGGAAAATTCTGTCTCCGCAAGGAGTAGACCAGCCAGAAACGCTCCTAATGCCATGGAGAGTCCAGCCTGATTGATAGAAACGAACAAATTTAGCAGAAGCGAATGACATGGCGGGGTAAATGAAAATTCCAAGTACCAACAAGATGAAGGTCGTACCCTAGCTGTCAGTAAACTAGTCCCAAGGATAACAAGAAGTGTGTTGGCAGAGAATATCTCGGCGTTTCGATTTTCTGCAATTTGCTTGTAGATTGGTCGGAGAAGCTGTGTGGCACAAGAGTGTCAATGACTAAGATTATAACTCCATCGGAACATATGAACGAGTTACCAGAAATGGGAAGCTCGTTAAAACAGGTTATGTCGCAGATCTAAAACATTTCACCTTACAACTTTGGTAAATATCTAAATTTGATATCTGGCACCTCAAAACTTAAAAGGTATATGAGACTTACCAGACGGCCACCAGCAATTATGGCAGTAATAGCAACTGCTGCTTTGACTGCAGCAAGTCCAAGAGCTTCAGCAATGGCTTGAAACCCAATCTGAAAAGACCAATTAGACACTTAGCATTTACAACTGGTACTTCTTAAGAGTAACCACACGTTTCTTCTTAAGAGCAGCAAATAAACTATCAAAACTCTTCCTTAGATAATTGCCAACAAATGACGTTGAGCACAAGAGCAAACCGTACGGAGGAAAAAACAAAGGAACCCTAGAGAAGAACTTACCCCTCCTTTCGATGAATTAGGTGAGATAAGTGGGATGAGAATCAGTAAAACAACTACAGCTAGATCCTGTCGAAAAAAAGCAAAATGATGAGAAACTCCCAGCATAGCGTTTACAGAATAAACTCTGTTCTTAACCGACCTGAAAAAGCAAGACGGAAAATGTAGCCCGTCCATGTCTAGATGTACTCTCACCCCGTTCTTGTAAGACCTGAAAACCAAGTACATAGTTTCTTTGTTCATCAAAATTCCTTTCCATAAAATCTCTATCTCAATACAGCCAAAAATGTCACCTGAAGGACAACAGCAGTGGAGGACAGTGCCAGACCATTTCCAATAACTATTGCCGCTGGGCCAGCCTGACCAGCAACATAATGGGTAATCAATCCAACTACTGCCGCTGTCACCAGAACCTAGATTACAACAATAGGAATGAAGATTAGGAAACTTGGACACAGAACTTGGATAAAATATGTGGGTGGAAGGAGATATCACCTGAGTGGAGCCTAATCCAAAAACATACTTCTTCATGGAACTCAGTCTTTCAACAGATAGCTGTCAAATCAAAATAAAGAAAACAAACTTTTGGATCTTCTTCCAAATACAGATCAAAAGCAAAAACACAGCATACACATATATCAAATAGTACCTCAAGCCCAATGTTGAAAAGTAAGAAAACAACTCCAAATTCTGCAATGGCCTTGGTTGCATGCACATTACGGATTATCGAAAGACCATAAGGACCAATCAGAATTCCAGCTGCCAAATACCCAAGAACTGGGCTGCCTATACATTGCAGCAGATGAAGCCATCAAGACAGCACATTAATCTCTATGCAACATGATTGCGAGACCAGAACTGAAAATGTTTTTGACTGATGAGAGCATGGACATTGTAGTAGTTTGAGGGGAAAGGAAAACATGGAAAATGAAAGGGATCATTTGACAAAAGAGAATCCTACTTACCTCCAGGAAGTTTCTGAAATAGAGGCACAAATATGACGCTTGCCAGCAGTAACCACAAGAAATCAAAAAGGGAAGCTTCTTCCTCATTGACCTAATAATTGCAGAAATTTCAGCCTGCAAAGTACGTTCCATACAGTTTGCTTGGGACTTTGAAAAGAACGAGAACAATCATTCATACCTCCTGGTGAGGGATCATCGCAAGCAGTTTCTTAATTCTCTTAGGAATTTTCTGCACTTGCCGGATCAAAGGCTTCGTATCGGAAGTGACATCTTCTGTACTAGTGCTCATAACATCTGGCTGTTGAAGCAGCTGATTGTTCCCCCCTACTCCATTGGAGTATAATGTCAGTCTGGAACAATTAAGAAGCTCATAATCAACAAAAGAAAACCGAGTTTCATGCTAAAATGATCCTTCAAAAGCGAAGAGTAAATTTTGAAACTGACCCTGCTCCGAGAAGTGCCAACCCAAGAACTAACTTGGGCCATTGCTGTTTGGCAGAATTAACCAGACTCGCAAACACTGTCGTGGTCCCATCTGAACTTGAAGAGAAGAAAGATGCAGAAAAGAAACGAGAGGATTTATTAAACGATGCCTTGGGTGCATTAAGAGGAGAATTCTCTTTTGGCAGATCTTTCTGTGTTTCCTGTTTTTTCGTCTGAACAACAATCTTTGACTTTTCAGATTCTGCTTCAACCACTTTATAAGACTCTACACTTGGCTTCCCATTCTCATGATCGCTTGAGTCAAAAGGCTGAGTCGGTTTTTGAGACTCCTGACCAACTTTATCAGGCACAACATTAGCTGTGTTCTGTACCGCTGATAAATCTTCCGGTATCGGTAATTCTTTTACAACCTGATGGCTAGCGTCTTCAGTATTGCTTGAGAGTACCACCTCATCCTCGAGAGGTGTTTCTTCATCCGAGAGTTGGGCCTGAGTTTCTTCTGGGGTCTGCGAGATGGAAAGAGACTTCTCAGCTCTCTGCAAAGCAATCTCTGCATCATTAACGCGTTGAGTAGCCTCAAGCTCAAAAGCGACAGCTTGTTCAGCCAATTTCATGATATTTGCGACGTCCTCTTCTGCTTTCAAGGCACTGATCTGAATTGTCTCAGCAACGTCATTCAACTTGTCCACTTCCTTCTGCAGCTCGTCTTTTTTGCTCTGCAAAGAACTCAGTTGGGCCTCACAATTTGCTAAATTCAGTTGGCATTCTTTGATGTCATCCTTAGCAGCTAAAAGCGCTGCTTCTTTATCTTCAACACCGTCTTTCTCTAGAGACGCTTCTGGAACACCATTCCCTCCACCTGCTTCAAGTGATTCTACTACAACCCGAAGCTTTGCTTCAGCGAGAGATAACGCCATTGTCGCCTTTTGAACAGCTTCTTTAGCCACAGATTCATCATCAACCGTATCTCGCATGACATCAAGGGTTTTGTTAACCTCATGCCAAGCAGTAGCCGCTTCATCCTTGAGTGCTATGGCAGTTTCTGAAATCCTCTGAGCCTTTTCCTCGAACATAGTACTATTAAGCCTAGCAACTTCCAAATCTTTGGTCGCCTTGTGTAGTAACTCCCTGAGTTCCTCCAAACTATCAGTTTCGTCTTCGGGTCTCACATCTTTTTCTCCACTCTGGTCATTAGCTTCCGAGAGTTCCACGTTTCGATCATCATTACCTTGGCAACTTATCCTAAACCCAAAGGGGATATGCTTATTAGCTTGGCGGCCGTAGCCAACAACTGATTTTTTAGAATGCAAGTAAAACCTTCCAGTGAAACCCACACTCGGTGATACATTTCTCCTCAATCGATTACCAAACTGCAGTCTGTTGCTGATTCCATTGGGACACAGTTTCGCACTTATCAGCCGATTAGACAAGCAGAAACTCGCAGAATTGCCACCATGAAACAAACTGGGCCGTGGAATACTACAAGCAGATTCCATGTTGAGTCAATCTAGACTAGTCTTGCTTTGCTCCTTGAACCTATTATACAACACCTGTCAAGCAAATCGATATTCCAAGGTTTTAGGAGTCGCACAACAACAACACCAAAAGAATCACATTCAGACTTGAAACGAAAATAATAATACGGAGAATGAGATATGAATCTGTGGATGAAATGTAAAACTTCAACGCGCCAATCAGAGACTCTGTACATTCAAAACGAAAACACAACTTCACAAGAGCGGGGAGACTAACCAATCATGCAAAGTGGAGATGGAGGTTGACGAGCTAAAGACTAATCCAAGTGTGAGTGGCTTCTTCTTCAGAGCCGTCGTTTCAACACAATTTTGGTTTCCCGTCTCGTCAAATTCTCCGGTCAAAGTTTCTCTCTCTCTCCTCCCTTTTGAGTTTCTCGCCAACCAGACATGGTAAGGTTTTATTTTCCCGTTTCTACCAAATTTACGATTACACCCCTCCTCATATCATACGCACTGTATGATTCATATCACTCGAGAACCAGTTGGTTTGATTCGGTATATTAGTTTTCTCTTAACCGACAGATAGATATTCTTTCACATAGAAAGCATATTCTGAAACACTTCTAAATTTTATTACATCAAAAATCATCATCTTGGGCGATAGATTATGGATATTACGTTTTATCAGCAAAACCATAAAGATCAAGATTACGAAATGGCAATTTCAACAAGATTACGCAAAGCATGTCATAAATTAATCAGTGAGTGGAAAATCAAATTTTGATTTCTTCGCGCGTAAAAATAATAAATAATGTATAACGAACGAATCAGAAAAAGGAAAAAAGAAAGAAATAATGTATTCATATGGAAACAACTCATTACAAATGATAATATCAAATCTTTCGCCGCAACATTCGTAAATTCAATCACTCACAACTCACCAGACGATATTCTTTTTGTTTCAAGACTGTGAATCGCCGTTCTCTTCCTTGGCTTCGACGGCGACGTCTTCAGTGGGCTCCGGAGGAAGAGTGTTGCCTGAGGCGGTGCGACGGTGGTTTGCGGCTTGGAGGACGTGAGCGTAGTTGCCTTTCTCCATGAAGAGTTGGTTAAAATGATGCCGGCAATAGAGAACGCTGTCTAGGGAGGCGTACGAGGAGTGAGTCAGCGTGCAGCCACCGTGAGCACACCGGAAACATGTCTTGTGGAAGCATTCTCCTTCCATTTGCACCTTTTATATAATAAGACACCCAACATTATCTCCAACCCAAGCTAAACTCAACATGAAACCAATTTCTTGGACCAAACTTTCTGAAATCGAACCGAAGCTAAACTAATTCCAAAGTAAACAAAACGCATGAATAATTTGTTTTTTCATTCAATTAGAGTGATTAAAATATTATTATTTTTTAAATATGTATCAACATAATAATCCGATACAAATTTATTCAACATGTATAGGGACATGACAGATAAGTCTTAAATTTTCTTGTGTCTGGACCAAGGAGGAAACATTAGCAATTGCAAAAAAAAAAGAGTGAAAAACTAACCTTTTCAAGAGGGTAAACAGTTTTCTCACAAGCAGCACACTTGTCTTGTGTTCCACAGAAGATGGAAGATATCTTGCTTGGAGTCTTAGTCTGTAACGTTGAATCAATACAGTCAAACACACAAATCCTATTGGGTCAATTATCAGAGCTGAATATGAAAAACTGGTACGTCTACGCTAAGTATATAGAGAACGAGATCTGGAGAGAGAGAGTAAGAATGGATGAACGTACCAGCTCCGGCTTCTCAGTTTTTCCTGAGGAAATAAATGAACATGGGTTCAATCATTGATGATTCTAAATATGGAGAAAGATAGAGAAATATAACTGCTGGATATATAAATAATATGAATTAACCTGGTTGGAAGTTTTTGCTGAAATTGCCAGATTCCTTGAAGAGTTGCTCAAAATGAGTCTTGCAGTACAAGACTCCGTCCATGGAGGAATAGTTGCTCATCTGCCATCAACAGTTTCCATACAATGAATATTGTTTCTACATTTGGAAATAATCATAGATACAACATGGCATTGTGGCAATGGCATAATCATATATATATGGTAGATCTAACACACAAAATCTAACCAAATAGAAAGAAAGTAGGAACCATATGATCTTGTGAGTGTGAATATATGAATGCATCATTACCACAAGGGTTCCTTTGCAATGGGTGCATCTGAAGCAGGACTTGTGGTAAGGCATTCCTTCAATGGACAACATGTCCACCACATAGACTGTCTTATCGCAAGCATTGCATTTGTCAGTTGTTCCTGTGAAAGACATTTTTCGTTTTCTCTTTTTTGTTTTTTGGGTTTTTTTTTGTTGTTGTTGTTTCCTCCTCCAAGATCCTAAATGAATCAGATTTTTTTTTCTTTTTATCAGATCAAGAGATCTTCTGAGGAAGTAATTAAAGAAGGAAACCCACAAAAAGAAATTAAGGATTTTGTTCCTTAATTTTTTACCTCAGACAAAGGAGGAACCAGCGAAATTTCTGTCTTCTTTTATACGAAGCTTTGTTGCAATTGTGAGGTTGTAACGGAAGAAGTTTGTTTTTCCTCTATCTCTCTTTGATTTTGCAAAATCGATGAGATAAAATTGGGTGGTAAAGTGATTGGAGTTGAGCAAAAGAAGGGCTTGTGGTTTCTGACAATTTCAACCCATTAGGATGTTACTTTAAGCCAACTGTCTATGAGGTGGTGCAACCCATGTCAGATGTTTAAAAAAACCTACAAAGGAATATAACAACCAAACATTATACAAATGTATAATATTTTTCTGTCAATAAAAAATGCTCTTTATACGGTTTTGAATGCGTATACATCAAGATATCCGGTTGTAAATGGAAGCACCTTCTATATATATATATAGAAAGTGAAGCACCACTAAGTCGATTTCTTCAATTGCAATATCTATAGAAATATAGTGTAGTACAAGTCTCATTTGCATAAACATTATTAGCACACAATTAACGATTTGAATAAGAAAAGCTGATATGTAAAGTAAAAAGTAGTCTTATAACACAACTTGTTGACACAAGATGAGATCTGAGATTGTCTTTCCGTGTCGATCAATTCTCCTGGAACAGTTGACTCCCCCATCTAATACGTTTCGTACGACAACATTCAAAGCATGAATGCCCTTAACATCATATATCTCTACTGACACATTTTCATCGATTGGTTTTGAATCAATCTCCAGAAACGAAGAGGTTGATAACAGTACTGACATCACATTTTTTACCCATTCAGGAGTAATGATGAGTTTCAGACGCTCTATATCTGTTGGATAATGTGGGATTAGTGAGAAGTTTATGTCGTTTCCTTTATCACCAGCCCGGCTATGAGCAACAGAGTAGAGTGGGATCTTTTGGCCAGATGGAGCAGGAGAGTAATGAAATCCAGATGAATCCGTCCGTTGATCGCCTCTCACTGTAAGGATATTTTGATTTTCGATAGAGATCTACAAGTGGAAGCAGTCACTACCAAGGTGTTAATTGATCATTTCTAGAAGTTCATCTTAACCGACTCGAGCAAATACTTTCTCACTAACCTTTCCGATATTCGCTCGAGCAACTGGATAATGATGTTCAGGGGTCTCTGTCTCTGATTTGTTGGTTTGTTCAACTGCAGTTTTCCAAATTACAGATTCGCGGCTCACCTGGATAACCAAACATACAACATCAGAATCCGATAACTGATTTATGCAAGGCTATATTAGATAAAATCCCATGAGGCAGACGACGTACCAAAAGCTTTTCAAGAACAATCTCCATCTTGTGTCCGGTACTGCATTTTATCACACGCAGCTAAGTCAAACCAAAAAAGACCATTCAGAATCTCATGTGCTCTCTTTTAACGAATAACTAGTTTCAATACATACATTACCAAGATATAAATTATCAGCAAGGATAATTAGAAATAAAGACAGAAACACACTCGAAATTGTCGACAGTTAAGCATTTGTCGAGTCCCTAATCAGTCATAACATGTATCAAACCAACAGGCTCTGTTATCTTTCTGCTACAATAAGCATTGGATTGAGATATGCCTGTAATTTATAGCATACATCAAGGTGAAAAATTACCTAATTCCACCACCACCAGCTGGTCCATTTGTATATAAAGCAGTAAACTCTTTCGTTAACTGGACCGCATGTTCCTTCAGTTTAAAAAGACCATCCATGCGTAATCTGAAATCCCCACAGGACTGCCACGATGGTTCAGTGCCATTGCTTGTCGCCTTCAAGCTATCAAACCCAATCACATAAGAAAGAATACAGTTATTAACACCAGGAATGGTTTCTTCCATCCAAGATCGTACCTGAAAGAAATACAAAACACAAGTAAGATACATAGAGACTTGATAAGAAATAAAACTCCAATTCCAGGCACTATAAGGAGTCAATTCAGGCAAAACAAACTCAAACAATGCTGCTACATCATAGACATATTAACCATCGTCACACCAGAAACTCTGAAGCTTTAGCACGTTGAATAGATCCATGCCCTCCATAAGATATCTCTCCCCATGCTTTCCAACCACACTCCTGCACAGAAAGTCCAGTTATAGAATCAAACCTAGGTGGCTCTTCAGTATCACATCAGTGTTACCATCATTTTCTATGGATAAAATACCTTTGGAATTAACCGCAAGAGTTTTTCAGGCACAGCAGTACTCGCAGATGGTTTTGCTCCACTGCATTGTACTTTGGAGTCTGACAGCGGAAGGAAAGAAACGTCTCGAATATCAATTACCTGCAAAGAAGGTTTTCAGATCAACTGTTTCCGCTGTTGTTATAGTTATTTCTTCTACATTTTGTACCTCTAACTTACCACATCAGGTGTAATGTAGGCGCTAGGATCAGCAATTTCATATAGAAGTTGCTCGGCGCAAGTAGCGATATTTAATATTCCACCACTACCTTCAGCCTTTGATACACATACTTTTCCGTCATAGCCAATTTCTGCATAAGGAAGTGACAAGTCCTGGAGGAGAGGAAAAGCCATGTCTCTGTACTGGTCTCCTAGATTACATTGAAGAATCAGATGACCGTACCAATAATGAAAAATAGCAGCCCATTAATTCTTCCCTGAGCCAGTGAGCGTGAAGCGCACCTGGATGCATGAAGTATCCACCAGTGAGCTGACAACCACACTCCAGAAGGTGACCAGCAAGAGTTCCCTGAGCTAGCAGCTCCAAGTCATTCCAATTCCAACCGAGCTCATAGACCTAACCATACAGCCCGGAAATGATTAGATTAAATCATAAAACAGGAAAATCCTCTTGAATCTAATTCAAGCCAACGAGAGAAGGCAC
>KE155333.1:181248-224892 GCA_000411075.1 Sisymbrium irio
AAACTGGGATGTCAAATATCAGATATCTGGACAGATAATAACAAGATCTCACCATTGGTGCTAAGAATAAGGCGGCATCAGCGACTCTAGAAGTAATTATTACGTCTGGTTTGTACTTTTCAAGGCATTCAACAATCGGAGCTGCTCCAAGATAAGTACTAGTACCCTTAAAACAAGGAGAACAAAAAAATTCAGGACAGCTAGACGTATCATCATGAGGAGCTAAATAAACCCACAGTCCATCAGAGTACACATAAACATATGTACAAATCTTCTAGTCTATAAAAAGAAATTCTAAGTAGCTGATAGTATCCCATTGAGACATGCGATGAGGAGTTAGGGAACCGGGATCCTACCCCCTCAAAAGTCGCTCCAGAGCCTAAATAAGATTCAAAGCCGAAGGTTAGACACGGACAGTGTAGGTTCAGATAGTGCAGAATACTCGGAAGACTAACTATATCCCCCAGGGATGAAAGCATCTTCAAGAAAAGTCTAGTAGTACCTGTTTCAACATGCACCTCATGTGCCACAGCGACGGAAATTGTGAGCCCTAATTCATTGGCTACCTCAAGAACTTTCATCTGAGCTCCACAAGGATCAACTAAAACGATAAAACAGAATCTTTAAAAAAAAAAAACAAGAGTCAGATAAAAAGGGCATCCGTCATAGATTCTCAGATCTTACTTGCACCCATGTTAGTGATGATACAAGTGCGTCTCTCCACAGCCAAAGGTAGTAACAAGCGCATCCACTCTGAAACTGGACAAGAGCAGCAAAAAGGGCTAATAAAGTAATAAAACATTGAAGCCACTCTGTCTTTCAACAGAAATGAATCTCAAAAGTACCACGAGGGTCGTAACCGTGACCGCCAGATGGCATAGAGAGCCAACGATCAGCCAATGTTCGTTCAGCTAAGCACTCAAGGACTAGATAGTTAATCTCTTCAACTCTCTCAAGGAGTTTGAGAGCTGCCAATGGCCTATCGCCGCCGAACCCAGCTCCACACCCGACGTAAACCGTTTCCTTTCGCCTCTTCGGGTTCTCCCTCTGTAATTCAACCAAATCATATCACACAGAAGATTTTCTTTCATAATAAAACTGAAATTCCTTACCAACTTTATCACACAATCGCAGAGATTCTCCATGGAACTCGAGACGATGTGATCTCCCAAATGGATTATTGACGTCGATCACCGATTGGTCAAGCTCAAGAAATTTTGAATTTTGGAAGCGAGAGTGATCGACTCAGTTTATTATGCTTATCCTAATTTGATTTAACTCTTTTCTTAAATACTAATTATTGATTTAATGGGCCCTAGACTTTAAACTATTTGGACGTAGGTCCCTTTGCTTTCTTCATTTGTCACACTGAGTCAAAAAGTGTGTTGTTGAGAAAATCAGAAGGCAATGGAGGAAGGATTCCCCGGCGATTGGGGAGAGAGAGTCTCAGAGAAGGCTGTTTCGGCTTATATCTCTCTTCCGAAGAAGGGAAAACCTCAGGGGCGTGAAGTCACAGTCCTATCCGCTTTCCTTGTCTCTTCTCCTTCATCCCAAGGTCTCTTACTTAGTACCATGTAGCGTTGGTTCTAGACATTGTTTTTCCCCCTTCATTCTGCTTGAGTTTCGTTACTGTTAAATTAGGGTTGGAAGTGATAGCATTAGGGACGGGGACCAAGTGCGTCAGTCGGTCGCTGTTGAGTCCCCGTGGGGACATTGTCAACGATTCTCATGCCGAAGTTGTCGCCAGAAGAGCTCTCATGAGGTTCCTGACACTGCCTCACCTTTTCCTTGTTGTTGTTTGCTTACATTTGAATTCGCATTTGTTGTAATTTGGAGGTTTTTCTCTCAATCGTCAGGTTCTTCTATTCAGAGATTCAACGGATGCAAGGGACTTCGGATAAGAGAAGATGCTGCAACGAAGCCAAGCGTCAGAGAAACGATAGCCAAACAAGTTCAATACTAGAGTTAGACCCAAGCTGTCCTCGAGCTCTCAAATATAAGCTCAAATCTGGGTGCCACTTGCATCTCTACATTTCTCAGCTGCCATGTAATTAACTCTCCATTTGCCTCCTTACTTTTTGTTTTTCCTCAATGTGGCATTTGACATGTTTTTCATATGTAGGTGGTTATGCTTCTACTAGTTCACCTCTCTATGCGCTGAAAAAGATACCATCAACACAATTAGATGACTCATTCTTAGATAAAGGCTCTGACATTTGCTCGTCCCACAGTTCTCATGTTCCAGAGATAGGTCATAGCAACAAAGGTATTCAACTCTTCTGCCTGCTTGTTGCAGGAACGTTCTCTCTGTTTACCTTCCTGTTGTTATTTCGCATATGGAGGATAGGCTCATGTTTGTATCTCTTATTGACATTAGATGTCACAAATGTTCTCCATATATCAGGTAATGCCCCAAGAGTAACTGACATGGTGCAAAGGAAGCCTGGTCGCGGTGAAACGACTCTCTCTGTTAGCTGTTCCGATAAGATATCTCGATGGAATGTTCTTGGAGTTCAAGGTTTCTCCTGTAGTTTGTTAATGTTTTTGCACGCATGTCATGGCTTTTGTTCTGTGTAGAGTCTACACCTGAGAAGTTTGCAGATAATTTGCTGTTTCACTCGAGATTTGCTTATGGGAATCCTCTCTCTTTGTGTGTTCTTCTATCAGGGGCATTGCTTTGCCAATTCCTTCAGCCTATATATATTTCTACCATCACCGTTGGACAATCTCTGCATTTTCCTGACAATTTTTCTTTCGCTGGTCACTTGCGAAGATCTTTGTATGAAAGGATGCTTCCATTCTCGGATGAGCTGCTGACTTCCTTCCATGTGAACAAGGTTCATTAGCTGCTTTATTACCATGGTATCATGTAAATTGCACTAGTCACTTGCAGACATTGTTCTAATTCCTTTCCAGCCACTGTTTTTTGTAGCTCCAGTACCACCATCAGAATTTCAGCATTCAGAAACTGCTCAAGCTACCTTAACATGCGGGTTAGTCTTCATTTCCCTTGACTCTTCATCACTTGACACATTTGTCTTTCCTTTGTTTCTTACGAGATGACGATTTATTTGTTGTCTCGTAGTTACTCCTTGTGTTGGAACCGCTCTGGCTTGCACGAAGTCATTCTTGGAACAACCGGTAGAAAGCAAGGCACCTCAGCTAAAGGAGCTCTGTATCCGTCTACTCAATCATCTATATGCAAGTAAGGGAAGAACCTTGTTATCCAAGTATAACCTTTGCTATCTCTAGTTATGATTAGCATGTGATATCATATTCATATATTTTCGTAGACAGCGGTTTCTGGAGCTCTTCTTGAAAGAAATTCATGGACACGAAAGTGAATCTTCCACGTCAAAAGGATCTTACCGAGAACTGAAGGTGCGTATGATACTGAATCTTTTGTGCTGCTGCTTCATACTGGGTTAGCATGCTTCCATTGGCACTACTAACATATATGAATCTCATAATGAGTGTTTGTCATGCATGCCGCAAGTTTGTGATATTGTTCTCTTACTTATTCTGAGATGAATTACGTTTTCTTTTTTTAATTCTATGCAGGACAGAGCAACGGAATATTCTTTGATGTCAAAGATTTTTAAAGGAAAGTATCCATTCAACAACTGGCTCACAAAACCCGCGAATTACGAGGATTTTCTGATAAATTAGTCCTGAGGTATGTATGTCTTGCTTTTTGCTCTCTACCAACCTTCTTTAATTTTGACAGCTTTGTATAGGGAAGCAAAATAGTTAACTATTATTATGAATATTACATTCCAATAAAGAAAAGTGGTGAGACCTTGAATCAGAGAAAATACAAAGGGCGAAGAAGTAAAATGGGGAAAAAAAACCAAGAAAATGAAAGCAGAAAATATGAATTTGACTGAAACGAATTAAGATGCGGTATGCTCCATTCAGAGATTGACTCGTCCTTTGATGACGTCAAGGCCCATCTCGCTAGGCTCTGTTGCTTGCAATTCAACTTGAATCCCATCCAGTTCCCTCTTGAATCTGTCCTTTGAACTTGCGTACAACATCTTACTCCGCACTCTTGATGTATCAGGTGACCTGAAACATGCCGATGTCTCAAATGATATAAGAAAAGCTATTTAAAAATCATGAGAAGAAAAAACAAGGGAAAGAAGTTGTACCATGCGATGAAGAAGATCTTGCTCTTCTGGCAATTCTCAGGAGTGGTGAAATCGAAGTCATAGACAGCATATCGGCACTCGTTCTCAGGCATACACTTGGTGAAATCGTCGTAAGTTTTTTCTGGATTCCCAACCGTGTCTATCATAACTTGCTGAGCCTTCTCATCAATTTTGAACACAATAAACCTATAATTTCTCTTTGCTTTCAACTCCAAGAACTTGAGCTTGCACTCATCGTTTACGTGCATTCCAGACGCTGAATTAGCCTGCACGGACACACACGCATAGTCAACTTATATGAACACGACACATTACATGATTGGGAATACCAGATTGGTAAAATGAATTGTAGGAACTTACCATGTTCTCTTTTTGAAATTCAGCTTCGATTATCAGAAACTAGAGATAGTAGGGGGTTTTAGAGGAGGGGAAGAAGAAAGAAGTAGGTCGGGTTGGGTCATTAGGCTGGTCACGTCTTTAAAACCAAGAAGACTTTGATGCTGTCACGTTGTGCCCATATTAGATAATATTAGGGGGAAGTCTATATTTTTTATTCGCCCATACACATGTATCTATGTCATTATGTGTATGTAAAGCACATGTGGTGAAGTTTGTCCCGGACATCGTTGAGAAGTTGCGGTTTCATGATGTACATGTTTTTCTTTGTTTTTATTAAAATTTTCTGACTTCTTCTTTCCTCAGGATTGGTCGTAGACCTTGCTACTTATTTTCTTTTGGGTACGGATCTAGTTCGAATTTAGCGGAAAAACAAGAATTTGCCTTTGAAAGTTAACACTATAGCCGAAAGATGTTGAAATTATGATTATGGCATTGGCAGTATCCAGAACATTGAATCGATGTTGAGACCAATAAACATTGAACATTGACAGGATAAAGCATAGGACTGTTTCTCTCAAAAACGCAACGACCAAAACATTTGACAATATAAAAGCCTTTATGTTGAGACCAATAAAAGGCCCATGTGTGTATAAAGGCCTACAACTGAAAAATGATTACGGGGAGCCCACTGGAAACACCAAACCTCTCTTTTTTCTTCTTTTCTCGATCGTCGTTATTGAGAGAGACCCGTTGCTTTTCAGTTTTCACATAAATTTACAGGCGGTATTTATTATATTAGTATTTTTTTTGTACATAGGAATTGAATTGGTCAATTGAATTGATATGTGTGTTGGTCGCTAGATTCGTCGTTGCCTTTTCCAACGACCATAATATATATGGACTCGTCGGTACATTGTTTGACTGAAGAAAAAGAAAAATTCAACTTCTTACATATGGGTTATGTTAGAATCACATGCTCGTGTTCACAAAATACAAACTTTTGATTCAGACTAAACTGGCATTCTTGAAATCGATAAATTTCTGTGTGGTTCAGTTAATTTGAAAGTTTGGGCTCACTGGTTTCGTGTACCGGTCTCACTATCACTAGCCGAGTTGATTCACCAGAATGGCACCGAGTTGACAAGGTACTACCTGTTTCCATCCCAAATCATGTCGTTCTCAACCCCAACTCGAACTGGTTTTCGGTGATGAGAGACCCCGAATACAAAAGATTCATCTTTAATTTAATATCTCTCTTTGAGAAAATTTTCCAGGAATTAGCGTTGCTGTTGATGAAGAGACCATTCCTCAAGTGACGAAAAAAAAACGATGGGAGGTCAAAGCTCTAAGATTGATACATGTTGTTGGAGTTCATCACACAAGACTGCTCTCCCTGAAGCTCCACATGTTGGTGAAGTTTCTGTTTGTTTGGCTCTCTTGTTAGAACGACAAGCTCTCTTTTACATCCTGGCTGTTTTCTTAATTCCTTTTTACACCAAATTTACAGAAAGCCAAGAGAACACTGCGGAAACAGATTTGCTGTCTTTTCGTGAGTACACACTAGACCAGCTTAAGATCGCCACCTCTGGTTTCGCTTTGGAGAATGTCTTATCTCGAGATGGAGAAACGGATGTTGTCTATAAAGGGAAGTTTGAGAATCATAAGAAGATTGCTATCAAGCGCTTTTCTCGAATGGCTTGGCCTGATCCACGCCAATTCCTGGTATGTTTCAGCTTTCTAAATGCCCATCACTTGTCTAGTTGTCTCTTCCAACTTCATATATGGCCGTTTCCAGGAAGAAGCAAGATCGATTGGTCAGCTACGCAGTAATAGAATGGCCACTTTACTCGGTTGCTGCTGTGAAGGTGGCGAGAGATTACTTGTGGCTGAATTTATGCCTAATGGGACACTAGCCAAACACCTTTTCCACTGTAAACAAGTCTTTGATCAAAGAATATTCTTTTATTCTCTATTTAGATGACCTCTTAGTATTTGCTTAGAACGTTTTCTGTTACAGGGGAAATACAACCGATGAAATGGGAGATGCGACTACGGGTTGTTTTATACCTTTCAGAAGCTCTTCAATACTGTAGTGACAAAGGACTCACTCTGTATCATGACCTCAATGCTTACAGAGTTTTATTTGACCACGTAATTCCATAAACTAAGCCCTTCTACTAGAAAACCATTTCTGTTTTATGATATTCCTTTACTGACTTTTCTGTGGCCATCTAAGGAATGCAATCCAAGACTTTCAACATTCGGCTTGATGAAGAATAGCCTAAATGGGAAAAGTTACAGCACAAATCTTGCTTTTACCCCTCCCGAGTATCTACGAACTGGTGAAAACTGATTTGCCTTCTCCTCGTAGGTCGTATTTTCCAGTTATTGATATTGCATTGAGATCAACTGTGTGTTGTTACAGGGAGAATCACATCAGAGAGTGTGATTTACAGCTTTGGTATTCTTTTGCTTGATCTTCTAACTGGGAAGCATATTCCTCCTAGCCATGTAAGTTTACATGTTAGCTACTATCAACGTTTTTATAATTCTCGTTGCTATTTTTTCTCAGCCTGTCCTTGTGTGGTAGGCCCTTGATTTGATTCGAGACAGAAATCTTCAGACGCTAGCCGATTCTTGTTTGAAGGGACAATTTTCCGACAGCGATGGCGCTGAGTTAGTACGCCTGGCATCTTGTTGTCTTCAGTATGAAGCTCGTGATAGACCGAACATAAACTATTTGATAACTGCATTGACACCTCTCCAGAAAGATACCGAGGTCCCGTCTCATGTCCTAATGGGTCTGCCTCAGAGTGGTACTCTTATGTCACCTTTGTCTCCTTTTGGCGAGGCTTGTTCGCAAAAGGACCTGAACGCTATGCTTCAGATATTGGACAAAATTGGATACAAAGATGATGAAACCGTAAGATGACAGGCTTTTACGGTTATATCAAACTGTTAAATCACTTAGAAGTTAGAACCCTTATAGTTCCAATCCCATGAAGGCTTCTTCATTGTTTTATGTGACATGTTGAAATGCAGGTTTCGTTTCTGTGGACGGACCAGATGCAAGAGGCTGTGGAGTCGAAGAAAAAAGGGGATATTGCATTTAGACAGAGAGAATTAAAAGAAGCCATTGAGTTTTACACTCAGGTCTGTCTTAATTTCGTTCGCATTTGTATCCGTAACAAGACCTCCCTCCTTAGTTGACGATGTCTCTGTCTATGCATTTTGGCTCAGTCTCTTGACTTGGGAATGATCTCTGCAACAGTCTTTGTGCGGCGCAGTCTAAGTTACCTGATGAGTAACATGGCGAAAGAAGCTTTAGATGATGCAATGAAAGCTCAAGGCATTTCTCCTGTGTGGTACGCTGCATTGTATCTCCAGTCATCTGCTCTTGCTGTCCTGGGAATGGAGACGGAATCCCAGATCGCACTAATCGAAGGATCAGACCTTGAAGCCAGAAAGATTTCAGCTTCCACGCAGAACTGAGTACAATCATTTGGGTTTCGGTAAAGGATGAACAAGCTACGATTGATTTCGTGAAAGGGAAAGAAGCTAAAGGTAATCCAATGTTTGTTTCAATTGATACATAAGAGAGCGTTCAGAATGTTAAACATTGTACTAACTAAACCTTTCATCGTAGAAGGCTAACCTATTGTTTCAGTTGATACATACGAGCGTGGGATGTACAGACACCAAAGTGCATGTTTTATTAAACAAAGTCCCACTAAGAGAAAGCTAACTCATAAGGTGGTTTGCAACTCGACGTCAACCTCTGGTGGTTGAATAATAGGGTGAGAGGTTCTGTATTCTTCCTTTGAGAGTCCAGAGTAAACAGCATGTGTACCCCCATAGGTGATGAAGTTCCAGCCGAAAGCGGAGCCTCCAACCACTTTGTCACCATCTCCAAGAGAGTTGGGATAATCAGTTGGGACATTGCTTGGCGCCTCAGATGGTCTGGGTTCAGTAGTGGTAGTGTGAGGTGTTTGGTTGATTGCCTTTCCGTTGGATAAGGACTCGCTCTTAGTTGTTCTCTCACGTTTGGGTGTTTGTCCAATCATCTCTTGGTACAGTTCAAGCATCAGCTTCATCTCTGCAAAAGCAACATAATAAAATCCAAGGGACTCAGAATGATAATAATAAAAATAAAACATTTCCTAAAGTGGAATTGAAATGAGTGTAATGAGCTCACTCACTCTCTTGAATCTCGATTGCTGCCTTAGAGTTCCTAAAGTCGGGAGTTCGTAGTATCTGTGTAACACAAAAAACTTTCCTTTTGTTTGTAATTCCAAACAGAGTCGACTGAGTACTAGTAGTAGTAAGAGTTTCCATACCTCGAGAAAGTGAGGGCGAAGATCTTTGACAAGGAGACGTATCTTGTAGTAGTTGGAGTTCTCGATCTGGAGATTCCCTTCCAACGCTCGCTTTCTGCCTCTAGACGACGGCGGATCCGACGGAGGCACAGGCACCTGAGCTCCTAAATGTGGAGTCGGAGACGCTTGTCCCTGAACCGAGGCTCCAGGAGTGGAGGAAGCCGGCGGGATCTCCAAGTCCATGGCGACCGGAGGTAACTCAGCTGACGAAGAGCTCTTATCTGCAGCTGTAGGAAGCGGAAGACTTTGTGGTGGAAGAGATGAAGTAGCGGAAGAAGGAGGCTCTGCCGTCGAGGTCGATTTCTCCATTTTTCTCAACCGCCCAAAGAGAGATCTCCGTCCTACAGCACGGGGACGTAGCAGCCGGAAATATTTTCAAAACGACGTCGTGATGAGGAATCTTCTGAAATAGTTGGGCCTAGTTGGGGGTCCATCTATATTTCCCGTAATTACGGCCTAGTGGTGAAGAGAAAAAAAAGAAACGGCACGAGTTGTCACATTTCTGAACCGAAACGTCGCTTGCGACTGTACTCTCTGTGTCGTTAACAGGAGGGGAAAACGGCACTGCCTTATCAAAACAATAAAAACACCTCGCAGTTTTCTCCAAAATTTGTCTTCTCTTGTGGAACATTTGATACCTTTTTCAAAGCTCCGAGATGAATCCTCAAGTCGACAAGGTCGTGAGAAGGACGACTATGGTGGCGACTGCCGTTGCGTCTTACCTACTCCTGACCGCTGATTACGGCCCCGAGCCTAACGCTCTTGATCCTGTGAGTTCCGCCAACGTTTGTCTCTTTTCACAGAAAATTTTTGTTTGTTTTTCTGGTGATTGAATCATGATCGCCCCTTTGTGTTCGATTCCATTGTCATCTTCTTCCTTAGCTAGAGATTTAGAGGATCTTGTAGATGACCGAATCGCAGATAACTGTTGGTTTGTCCTTGTTGACTCTCCTCGATTAGGGTTCATCCAGTTGGAATCATTTGATGATATTTTGCTAGGATTCAAATTGGATTTCAAATTTCTCTGGCGAACGGTTTCTGATCTAAGTCAAAATGGACTTTCACTACCACAAAAAAACGATGAATGGCTTGTGACTGCTTTCATTGTGTGCTGTCAATGTCAATGTTATGTGTTACTGTCGATTTTTAGTCTCCTAATTGCTCGGTTTTCTCTCGAACATGTGATCAATTGCGGATAGTTCTTACCTTTGATAACACTGCCATTATCTAACGAGTCTTGTTGACAGTTGTGCATCCATCTAAGTCGGTGGTTCTTACCCTTGTGACATTTGCTCTTCTGCAGATCAAACAGAGAATAGTATCAGCGCAAGATTCTGTCAAAGACTTCTTCTTTCCATCAAAGAACAAGTGACAACAAAGCCACAAGTGAAAGAGTAAGATGTTGCTTAACATGAAACACCACTTCCGATGTTCTACTGTCTCTTTTTTTAGGCTAGCAGAGAGGCTACTCTACTTTCTCTAGCGCTTTGATGGTCTGTCTTTTTAGACTGTAAGGTATGTTCATAATAACAAGTCAAGGCATATGTGGATTACTTTCTTTGAACTTTAACCCATTTCGTAGAAATACATAACCCAATCAGTTTTAGCTTTTTGGCTTGGAAGCTTGGATTTATGGTTCCCTCCGAAGGGTATATTTTCGAATTCTGTGTGTACAAGAATACCTTTTTCGTATTAACTTTTAACTAGTTAAAAACCTCATTAACTAATCTTTAGTAGAAAGACGGGTATAAGAAATATTCAATTGATTATACGGCAGAAAGAAAACAAATATTCTTTAGCTTTTGACTTTTATGCCCACTAAAGCGCAAAAAGAAAAGAAAGGAGTGGATTTTTTCTACCTAACAGTAATACACTGGACACATCGACCACCGTCCGATTAGAGATTATCCGTAATCTGACGGTTTACAAAATAAACGAACACTGAACATGGCAATAAATAAATATCTAATGGCGGCACCGCTGAATCGGCACACTCATTGACCGAGCATAAGCGATCTCGTGATACCTATAGACGCGAAAACAAGCGTTCGCGTTTGCGTTCGGCGGTTAGCAAAATCCCTAATACGGCTTGGGCATGTACATGAACATATCCTGTAGCGGAAACAGCTGATTGCTCCCTCCTCCAAACGCGTTATCCACAGTGGCGTCTATGTAATTAAACCCGAAATCAAGGGTGCTTTTGTCGTTAGCAGCAGCCGACCAATCTTTCCACTTGGGCTCGCTCTGAACCTCGCTCGTGAACTCCGGCGACACAACCTGCTCCGAGCAGCTCGACTCCGTCGTATGCAGCTTCGGCACCGAATCCGACGTGTCAAAGTAGACGAAATCATTCGTCATCGCCGTCTGTTGCGGCGGCGGTGGAAGCATACCCATCTCGGACAACCTCGGTTTCTCCTCCTCGATCTCGTCGGCGATTCCGCCGTAAACAACCGGAGGTGGTGGTGCTCGCCTCTCAATAGCTCCTTTTTTGTTGTAAATCCGACAAAGAACCCAATCATCCAGCTGCAAACCGTTCCGAATAAATATAATCAATCAAACCGCAGTAATAGTAATTTAAAAAAAAAAAGACAAAACTGATTGAACGGACAATCAGATCTTAGTTCCGTACCCTGAGACTATTCTTCTTCTTGCGAACCGATCGGTCAACGTCAGCAAGACGGTACTCATGCATAATCCAATTGGTTTTCTCTCCCTTTGGAGCTTTACCGGCGTAGAAAACCAGAGCCTTTTTAATCCCAACCGGTTTAGGAACTCCGATCGGTTTATCAGCTCCAGTCGCTTTCCAGTAACCTGACCCAGCAGACCGGTTTGGCCGAGAACCATTGGGATATTTTCTGTCTCTAGGGGAGAAGAAATACCATTCCTTCTCACCATACAAGGCTAAACCTGAATATATTATTATTATATTCGAAAATTAGCATAAAAATCTCAGATTTAGATTCGACTAAAAAAGATGAGAGTGTAATAGTAAATATACCGGGAAGCTCCCATGGATCGAATTTGTAAAGATCGATCTCGGCGATGATCGGGACGGCGATGGACTGAGAGGCACATTTGCGGCAGAGATAGTGCATGACGAGCTCTTCATCGGTAGGGTGAAACCGGAATCCTGGAGGCAACTGTAACTCTGACATTTTGTTGTACCCTTTTCTTCTTCTCTCTCTGTTGGATTGATTGCCACTAATGAGATGTGAGGGTTGTTGGCTGGATAGATGGATCCCTATCCCTATCCTAATGCTCTGAAACTTGGCGTTTTGAAACTTGGGAAGAAGGAGAGAAAAGTCAAATATATAAGGAGAGGGGCGGGACACGTGTCTGAGTCTCGTACTTGTGTAGGAGAGGAGAAGAGCTTCTAGAACACACGTGGGTGGATGACGCTGCTGGGACACGTTTCGATAGGAGAAGTCTGTTGCTGACGTGGCGATGAGGTGATGTTGTCACTGCTTACGTCTATCGCCTTGCGGGGTCCACTCACTTGCCCGTAAAATCCAAATCCGACCGGTCCGATACGACCGAACCTGGGGTCTATCTTATGGATTCTTCGTTTCCGGTCGGTGGATCTGTGGTCCCCACTTCTTCCGTATTTTCTTTTCTTTTTCTTTTTGTCTTTTTGCAAAAGGTTCATATCATTTCGAAGCCGACGATTAAAGCGTGATAAAACCCGCATCTTGTTACAAAACTTTTTGTATTTTCTCTACTAGCCTTCATTTAACGGTTAAGCTTTTTTTCTCTCCCTTGTTTTTTTTGTTTAAATATTTGTTTGTGTAGTGTGGTCGTTCTAGATGTTTATGGATGCTCATTTTCCTAGTCAGATTGTTCATAGTTTCTTACCCTGTTAGGAGAGAGATTGCTGGAATCCCGCGCTTTGATTTGGGTGGTGTCCACAACTATGCAAACCATTTCATTCCGTGACTGTACTTGTAGACCAGACAGAGGATAATATCAGCCCGAGGTTGTATGAGAATGAGAGGGTTCATCTTTTCAGTCAGAGAAAAGATGGGTTTTCAAAGTAGTTAATACTATGTAAGACAAGATTTGTCAAATGAGTCAAACACGCACACTTTTGACAGGCATATCATTTATGGATTACCTGTCTTTGAGCTAAAAGCCAAGACGGAGGAATAGAAACTGCTCAGTTAGTTTCTTTTTCTCCTTGTGAAAGCTGGATGGATAGTTGCGTTTGAAGAATTGGACTTGTTAATACTCTCATTACACTCGTGCATTCTTTTCACAACTAAAGGCACTGCGGCAATGTTCTCGTACACTCTTCCTTTGAGCCGAATCAATCCATCTGTAGACTCGTGCTCTTTTCCTCTTTGATTTGCTTCGGCACTTGACACCACGGGTTCAACTGGGTCTGCAAAGAACAAACCCGCTGAGTGGGTTAGTCATATAACAACGGAAGCACGCCCTGCAGGATCGCTACAGAGTCGTGTGTATTACAATGCTGCTATGGAGCCTTCTCGTAGAAGTGTCTCTTGAGAAACAGTAATGGCCATTTACCTCATGGTATCTAAATCATATCCTGATTCCTGACAGCATACAATAAAGAAAAGAAAAACACGGCTCTGACTTTATAAGTTCTTTGTCATTAAGCCTGTCATCTTTTCGTAGTCACCTGATTGTATGTGCACATAAACCCTTCAACATGTATCACTAAGGTTAAAACATTCATTCGCCTACACACACATGATAATATTATCTTCTATCTCCACAGCGAACTACCCTTTTTGAGGTATATGCAAAAGAGTGACCCGAAAAAGCAGAAGTTTAAAAACATGAGAATCAAAAGGAAAGCCTGTTGCCAAACAACTTATCACTCACAGCAATAATAATTCAGAAACCCAGCTCAAGTAACAAAATCTCCCACAGTAAATGGAGAGCTTCCATCTTTTCTAATCTAATATTATATATATAAAAAAAAAAGTATGTTGTGATACTCCACTGAAAAGACCTAACGATAACATATAAATCAAAGAAGAGGAGGAACCTGTGATATCTGTGCGGAAGGGAAATTGATGTGAGTTGGGGGAATCCAAGGTACGAGAGGAAATCACAGAATCTATAGTGTTCCCCAGATTATCCGGAAGACCTTTCCTATACTCGGAAACCTTGTGAGCCAAATGCTTCAAATCCGACTCCATCTTCTCCACATCATCTTCCGAATCGATGTCCATGGAGGCAGCAGCTTTCAATCAAAATTTGGATCTGAGAGACACGAAGAAGCTCTCACAAAGAGACAGAATTAAAAATCTAAATCGGCCGGTTCAACCAAGATAGGCTCGCCAACTAAAATGGGACCGTACGAGACAGATCCAAATTATTTTGATACTTAAAAAAATAGTTAGGCCCCAGTCTACTCATCATCAATACCGGGCTGCTCTGCCCCCGTGCCATTACCACAATTAAACATTTCGACCAACTCGGGAGGATACAAATCTGAATTTATAGCGTGAGAAAATATGAATACATGATGATGTCATCATAGACATCAACCGATTATTTTTCCAAGGAAATGAATCCTTTATTTTATAACAATACAAGTAACATCATTCTTATTATTACCACAGTAACGGTTTTTCATGTCTCAGGATCATCTTTCTTTCTTTTTTATTCGCCACATCTTAAACTCACACTAGGCCAAATCAGAGCTTCGACGTCCCGGAGGCTTTAGGAGGTCTTGCTTCTCTTAACAAGGCCTCTTGCGTTAATGACACAACCAGCTGTTCTCACACATTACAAAGGTATAGGAATTATATTCTATTTGAAGCATTTAGCAATTCGAAATTTTTGATCATGTCAAAATCCGTATCCATATCTACTAAACGAGGCAAAAATAGTAGGGAGTACCTCTCCTTTTCTGTTGAACATTTCACCAGTCACAAATCCCCGGGTCACGTGCGCGGTTGGACTCACAATCTGCACGACTCATCGTTGTCAAATGTTAGACGCCAAACATGTATTAGAGATTTTTATGTTCTCTTTTCTTTCTTTCTTTTTTTTTTTATCATCAAAACTTTCTTTCGTTCAGAAGAAAAAAAGGATAGAAAAAAACTACCACAAAAAGCAACCAGTCATCAGCTCTTAGAGGTCGGTGAAACCACATCCTGCAAACCAAAAGAGGAAAACAATGAAATTAGAACTCCCTATCAGGATAATGTCTCAGTGTATCAACTAAATAAATAAAACACACATACAAAACTCATATTTCACGAAGACAAAATAAAACTTACGCGTGGTCCAGGCTAAGTGCAGCAGATCTCAGCCCCTTTCTACGGTGAGGGTTCAAACTGATACTAGCAAATATCAAATCCGAAGCATATGCAACAACACATCTGTATAACAATTTGGCTTGTCAGATGATCAGTTTGCTATGAATAATAAATCGAACTTTCAAACCAAACACCATTCAATAGTTTTGTCAATGTTCTTAAGAAAGTCTGAGCTTTTAAGCGTCTCAAACATAATCAAAATATATCAATCGGTGATCCTAAACCACCATCGATTCACTTGGTACTTATAGAAGCTGAAAGGGTCGTTACCTAGTGAACAATAGCTATGGTTTAGGTTGCTACTCTGATTTACACAAATGAAGTAGCTGGTGGAGGTACTTACCGGTGTAAAGCTTGGTCATCAGAAAGCTTTCCCTTTGCTCTAAACCAATACCTCAATCTGCAAGAAGACAAGAAAACAAAACAAATAAATAAAGAGTCTGTGAGGCAAGTGATGAGTTTCATGTGTAATATATCACATGAACCAGGTTAAGCAGTTGTGGTTGCCATCCTGGTGGAATGTACGAATCTATAATATAAATGATTTATTGACGAATTAAGTGAGTTGTAAACCTCGGTGGAGACTTTGTCTGGTTTGTTGAATTACTGGGATCACAAAACCGAATATCTATAGGCCATGGAACAAAATTTGCTGTTGCAACTTTGTTCCGGTAACTCCTGAACGAATGAAACAATTAGAAAAACTGTCCGACTTGAGCTTTCTGAGATAATTTTTCACTACAAGTTAGTTACCTAGGTAGATGAGGGTCAGTTATACGACGCTCACGCAACTCCTCTAGTGATAGAAGCTGCAGCAGAGAACGGTGAAAAGGAGATCCTTGCAATTTTTTGAAACCCTTTAAAATTTGGAGGAACAATATACCTTATCAGGATCCGGTGCAGAGGGCATGGTTGACTCCTGGTGATCAAATCCCTGTTGCTCTTTCTATGAAATCAATGAAAGAGATCATTTATAAGCTGATTTCACAGTTTTAGGCCGTTTTCTCTTGGTGGGAGATAGTAAGGGAAGCGTATTCATTAACCATCTTGAAAGTAATAAAAATGGAAAACCTGAAATGACGCCATCAATATGAATATGATATTCCCTTTCTGTATTGCATCTACTCTTCGGGTGGCAAAGTTGTTCCCATCACGTATGCGGTGAACTTGATATATAATGGGGACTGCAAGAGTATCAAACAATGATAAATAGATGAACTTAACGGGAGGAAACGCATAATTGCTGGCTAGCAAGAGTACACTGGAATTAAGTTCATACTATCGAGATCTCCCACGAGAAGGAAATAAGAATGTAAACTGTGGACTATCTTCAGAAAATCAACAGTTTTTGATGCCGCTGCAAGTGCCTGTAAAATTTTGGTAACAAGTGACTTAGAGGTTGCCTGAATTGACACAGAAGAAGCTAAATATGCAAATGAAATAGATGAGCAAAGTTCATATAGACTTAAATAGACTGAGCAAATGCCATACTTGTCCCATGAATTGTCCTCCGAAAACCTTTCCAAATTTAGGAGCATCAGGTAGAGTGACACCCTTGAAGATATTCAACTACAAAGAACAGAAAATAGTCTAAATGTAAGAAGTGAGTAGAGGAAGGAAGAAAAAAAAAGACAAGAGTGGGATGTGAGTACTTCTATAGGGTCCAGATGTAATATGCGTTCCACTAAAGAGCATTTGTCGACTTCTGTATCAGACTGCCAGATTGAGTTAGTCTCAAGCAAACGACAATGATCACGCGGCAAGACCAAACAAGTGAGCTGCAATGGCACAGCACGAGAGAAATTTTACAGTCTAGTCGTTTGAATATGTTGAGCTCAAAGGACACTGAAGCCCATACAGGGCTGCAAATAAGAGATAGCATTGAGAAAGAACCTCAGACGTAGCAATTATGTCTGCTGAATGAACATGCGCAGAAATACCTGTAGAAACAAAAGAATGGAAGGTAAGTGTATCACGCAATCAAAAGTTCATTAAAAAGAGGAAGGATGAGGAGTGAAAAGGAGTCATCATCAGACCATGGCCGAAGTAGTCATATTGTTTCAAGAGGAATTCGGAACGGTTCTCTTCTTCGTCTGGTCCCGAAACCTGAGCCTGCAAATACAAAAATTGAAGTCAAAGTCTGGACCTTGCTAAAAATACACAATCACACAAGAGAAGAACCTCTCCGGAGAAGATGAAATAGCAACCATCCCAAGCTTGGTCTTCACGAATCACAAACTCCCCTTTCCCTGCAAAGATACAGCATTTAGCTAACCCCCTTACAGAATTGCTACAGCCAATGAAGAGATGTTAAAAGAGAAATTAGAAAACGGACCGTAGCGTTTCAAGACAACAGCTTGGGCGATTCTCTTAAGAGAAGAACTCGGCAACTTCTGAAGTAATGGAACGTTTCCAAGGAACTCCACAACTGCAACCACAACAATAACAACAACATGGGATGGCTCGATCCCTTCGCTCCGAGATCATACTTATCCAAATAATTTTGTCCAAATCTTCAATTTACCTGATTCGGTGTTCATGGCCGATTCGTTGTAATGTGTGGAATCTAAATGGTACTAATAATGAACTATTGCTCAGCCAAAAGGTGATTATCGGGTGCCCTCCGGTTTATGCTAGGATACGTGGACTTGCCTTGTTCTGTCGTCCTTTGTCTCATATCTCTCTCATTCTTACTCGTTTTTAGCAGACACACAAATTACAAATATATGGGCTTGTTGTGGACTTTGAGTGAATTGTGCTCTAATCATTCTTTTTCTTTCAAAACGTGATTCACGAGTCACGACATACACCTGACCAAGACATACGACGTCAAGTCAACAACCATTACCAAAAAAACGATGCTCAATATATCTTCGCCATTACCGCTAACATCAACTGAGCAACACAGATTCTTTTCTTGTTAGCAAATCCAACAACTTAAAAAGAAGGCCCATCAAGGATCCAGTGTTATTAAAATGTTCAGCTATAAAGTCCGAGCTTTGTATTGGATACCGGTCGATAACTCTATTTTCATAAATGAAAATATCGACGATGGCATATCTTTCTACAGATACAACGAACTTGGATATACTGTAGCCTTTAAATGATCGCACGCACGTTTGTATCACTAACCATGCAAATTATATAATTTTGACCTCCTTTATTTGATGATTATGTGCTCTATGACAGATGTCTTCATCTTGCAGAACGCTAAACGCGTTTACCAGCTTGATTGTCACAGTTGGAGCCGTACCGATTGCTGCTTTTGCTTTTCCTTTTGCGGTTTTACAGTTTTGTTGTTTTGTTGTAGGTGACCGTTGGTGGCGCGAAGATTTTGAATCATTGGGCCTGCTCTGGATTTGGCCCAATTGATCTGTCGCGGCTTCATTAATGGCTACGGCGTCGTTTGCAGAAGTCTCTATGACAGGAGGAGGGTTTCCTCTAATATTCCCCCTCAAACTCTGCGTAGGTGGAACATCAACGCCGAGTTTGTATCTTAGTGAGCAGAATGATGCAGCTGGCAACGACTTGGTGAAGATATCAGCTAGCTGTAGATGACTTGGAATGTGCTTGACCAGAAGAGATCCAAGTGCAATGCGTTCGCGAACATAATGATGGTCTGTCTCGAAGTGTTTAGTCTTCGAGTGGAATGTAGGATTGGCCGTAAGCATCACTACACTGAGATTGTCACAATACAGTTCCGGTGTGAGAGGCAAAAGAACTCGCAGCTCTCGGAGGAGATGACTAATCCAGGTGATTTCAGACACAGCCTCGGACAAAGTTCTGTACTCTGCCTCAGTAGAACTTTTTGACACTGTGGGCTGCTTGCGTGAGCTCCACGAGATGATGTTTTGGCCTAAGAACGTGCAGAAACCGCCAGTGGAACGGCGTGTATCTCTGCACCCAGCCCAGTCACTGTCGCTGTAAACTCGAAGAGTGCAGTCGGATGCAATAGTGAATGATATGCACATTGTTATTGTGCCTTTGACGTATCTAAGAACTCGTTTGAGCAGCTTGAAATCGGATTCCGTTGGGGCGTGCATCCTTTGGCAGATGAAGTTCACGGCGAACTGTATGTCCGTTCTGGTCAGAGTTAGATACTGCAACTTACCTGCCAGACTCCGGAAGTAAGTCGGATTCGGGAACAGCTCCTGGACTTCTTCTGGATCATTGTAAATCTGCAGCGGTAAGGGTGTTGGCATTGGTGTGCAGTCAGTCATAGCTGCGACAGCTAGAAGATCCTCGGCATACTTCTGTTGGGAGAGAAAGAGACCCTCGGTATGATATTGAGCTTGGATACCGAGGAAGTACTGCAGTCTTCCCAAATCCTTCATTCGAAAGTTGTGGTTCATGGACTTCATAAGACGATCAAGAGCTTGGGAGCTGTTCCCTGTTATTGCCATGTCATCCACGTATAGCAGTAGCATGATGACGTCTGGACCATGTTGATAGATAAACAGCGAAGGATCTTTAACACTGCACATAAAACCAAATTCAAGCAGAAAAGTGCTAAACTTGTCAAACCATGCACGAGGGGACTGCTTGAGCCCATAGAGTGATTTGTGGAGGTGCCAAACGTGATCAGGTTTGTCTGGGTCTACAAAGCCAGCGGGCTGAGTCATGTAAACAGTCTCGGTGAGATCACTGTGTAAGAAGGCGTTACTGACATCCATTTGTTTCACTTCCCAATGCATGATTGTGGCGATGTGGAGGACTGTTCTGACTGTTCTTGTCCTTACTACTGGACTATACGTCTCAAGGTAGTCTATGCCTTGTTCTTGACAGGAAGCCCTTTGCCACCAGCCGGGAACGGAGTTTGTTAAGGGAGCCGTTTGCATTGAGTTTTGTGCGAAACACCCATTTGTTTCCGAGTACATTCATCTCCGGTGTACGCGGTACTAAGGAGAATGTGCATGTTACTTTACAGTTGGTGATTTCCTCATTAATAGCCCCTGTCCAGCCAGGATGTCTGAGAGCCTCCGCAACAGTCCGTGGTTCTGGTTGGGAGACTTGTTGAGTATGAAGAACATAGCGAGGATTAGGTTTGTGAATGCATGACTTAGCTCTATTGATCATGGGATGAGACGGCAGAGGAGTAGTATATGTCCTGGCGGGAACATAGTGAGCACTGGCACCAATAGGATCTGATGTTTGATCAGCCGTATGCTCAGTACACTCCTCTGTGGCGACAGTAGACACCACTTCTATGTCTGGTTGTGACACAAGAGGTATGACACAAGGAATAGCCACCGGATCTGATGGAGCTGGTGGTTGTTCAGGTCTTAGTTGAAAGCTTTGTTGCCATGCTTTGAGAAGGAAAGTTCCGTGAGGAGACTGATAAGCCTTATATTTGTCTTCAAATGGAAACGTTACTTCATCGAAGCGTACATGATTGGTGATGTAAACTCTACCGGTTGGTGGGTAGAGGCAACGATATCCTTTAAACTTGTTGTTGTAGCCGAGAAAGACACACAGCAGTGAGCGAGGATCAAACTTGGTAGTGGTGTAATCACGCAAGGTTGGGTAACACGCACAGCCAAAGACCCTAAGAGCAGAATAATCTGGAGGAGAGCCATACAAAGTTTGATGAGGACTCATGTTGTTAGATAAACATGACGATGGGAGAAGATTACTCAGGTGGTTGGATGTAAAGAAGGCTTCGACCCAGTATTGCTGTGGAATCTTACTTTGAAACATCATCGCCAAGCTCAGCTCTGTTAAATGTCTGTGTTTCCTTTCGGCAAGCCCATTTTGTTGGGGAGTGTAGGGACAGGACACGATTTGTTGAATACCAGATTGTTCTAGAGTAGAAAGAAACTGGTTACTCATAAACTCTCCGCCCCCATCACATTGGAAGCTCTTGATTTTTGTATTAAGACTGTTTTCTACTAAAGCCTTGAATTTGCAGAATATGGAATAAAAGTCTGATTTATTCTTCAATGGATACAACCAGCTAAAACGTGAATAATTGTCTATAAAGACTACATAGTAACGAAACCCTTGAATTGAGACTACTGGAGAAGGACCCCACAAGTCACAATGAACTCTCTCTAGGGGCTTTATTGCAGTAAAGGTAGAAGCAGGAAATGGAAGTTTGCAGCTCTTGCCCAGGTGGCATGACTCGCACACCTTGTTGAGCTTTTTATTCACTAGGATAGCCTTATTTGTCATCAGTTGCTGAAGAACTCGATCATTCGGATGTCCCAAACGTTGATGCCAAACCTCATCTGAAGTTGAAATCTGATGAGAGGAGTAGAAAGACTGGATCTTTGGTTCATTCAGCACATAGAGCCCTTTCTCATTTCTTCCCATTGTCAGGACCTGTTTTGTGACCTTGTCCTTAACAACCACATTGTCACAGTCAAATGTTACAGCACAGGGATAATCGGCTGTAATTTTAGACACGGAAAGTAAAGATTTTGCAATGTTTGGGCAGACTAAGACATCTTTAAGTGGTATAGTACCTGAGCTTGATGCGATTTCTGTTGAGCCAACATGTGTGATAAGGAGAAAGTTTCCATCTCCGACCATGACAGCATCGGATCCATAGTAAGGTTGGGACTGTTACAGCCGAGAGACAGTGTTGGTCACATGAGAGGTAGCGCCGCTATCAGGGTACCACTCACTGCCTGAAGCATCGGGTATCTCTATGATCTGGAGAGCAGCCATAGCGCGTGTTGGTTCATCGAGCTGGAAGCTATTGTCAAACCTGTGCCAACATTTAAGGGCATGATGACCACTTTTACCACAGATCTGACATACTTGGCGAGGTTCAGATTCACTGCGAGGGGAGGAGATCTGTTGGTGAAAACCTCGACCTCGTGTTGTGAAGCCACCGCGAGATCTGGAGTTGGTGGAGCGTCCTCGGTTGTACCGTCTTCTGTTGCTGTAGTTTACTTCGATATGGCCAGGAGTGGTTGCGAAAGCCATGTGTGGAGTGATATCAGCACCCGCGTTGTAGTCTTGAAGACGATCTTCATAGCTGATAAGCTTAGGAATGATGTCGGAGAGACTTGGTCGAGAGATGGAGTCCATTGTGTGCTCAATGATGGCTTTGAATGGCTCATAGTCACGACCAAGACCTCGGAGAGCCGAGTACACTTTGAGAGATTCTGCCACCGGTGAACCGATTGCTGCCAGTTGTTCCGCGAGACTCTGAATGCTCTGAAGATAGAGATGCATCGGTTGAGCTCCTTTCTTTACTGTCTGAAGCTTGTGCAGTAGGTCGTAGTGACGAGAGTCCGACGGCTTGTTGAAATGGAGATCAAGGGCTTGCCAGATCTCGCGAGCCGTCTTGCAGTGAATAACCACCATCTGCATACTTTCAGAGACGGAGCCGAGTAGCCAGGACTGTATGACTTGATCTGTTTGGAACCAGGCGTCATAGTCAGGGTTTGGAATCGGCGTAGAGGTGCCTGCGATGTTGTGAACATTCAGGTGCTCCGGCTGTGGTTTTACTTCACCGGTGACGAACCCGAGAAGTTTCTGACCATTAAGGAAGGCTTGGAACTGACGTTTCCAGAAATTGTAGTTCTGGTCTGTCAGCTTAACCGTGATAGAGTTCACCACATTCAGAGAAGGTGGTGAGGGGAGAGAAAGCGTGGTCTCGGCCATGGCTCTGATACCATGAACAAGTTTATGAAACTGAGTGTTTTGAAGCTGAAAGATTTCTTTCTTATTAACAACTTAAGGTCTACAATCATGATTAGAACATATTTATATTCGCAAAATGGGAAAACCCTAGGAGTCAGATCTTTTGACAGTCTGACAGATGTCTTCATCTTGCAGAACGCTAAACGCGTTTGCCAGCTTGATTGTCACAGTTGGAGCCGTACCGATTATTGATTTTGCTTTTCCTTTTGCGGTTTCACAATTTTGTTGTTTTGTTGCAGGTGACCGTTGGTGGCGCGAAGATTTTGAATCATTGGGCCTGCTCTGGATTTGGCCCAATTGATCTATCGCGGCTTTATTAATGGCTACGGCGTTGTTTGCAGAAGTCTCTATGATAGGAGGAGGATTTCCTCTAATAGGTATTATCTTTCTGTTACAAGATTGTTATATAATTTAAGAGCCAAAAAAGATTGTCCTATAATAATCAGATATATATACTGATCTATTATATTAGTTTTGAATTAATCTACATGGTTCCAAAGCTAAACTTCCCGACCATGTATGTGATCATTAATAATATCATAATACGCTAATTCTAAATATGAACCGTTGACGTACAATTTTTTAAAAGTTTATAATTGGTGTATTCGTATACCTACCATGCAATCTTCTTCTTCTTTCTTTTTTCGTAAATTAATAATTGAGGTCAACAAGTGGAAAATCTTATACTACATGTATTGACATCTAGAGCTCTTTTTAAAACCGAATACTTAGATAAAATGTAGACAATTGATCATAAGTTCGTTAAGCAAATACTGACATTGTTTCGTCGGGTAAGAACGTAAGAATGCAGATAAAACATCCCTTATAACTCTTTAAATTCGTATGACGAAAAATAACAAAAATAAAGGATTATATAGATTGCTTGATGGGGCAGTTGTAAAAACAAATTAATTGGAAGTTTGAAACCAAGGAAAAGCCACTACACAATCTCTACCGTCCGTACAATCAGATGATCAGTCGTACTTCCCAAAATCGGACGGTGCTCATAGTTCAAGTTATATCTCCGGTCACCGTTAGAAAGCTTCAAGCAAAAGGAGGGAATTTTTTTAACGTTACAAATATTCAAATCTGCAGAAGTTTTAAAGGTAAATCAAATAAAGACCGTTGCTCTTTTCTTCTTTAATTAGGTTTTTCAAATTTCAAGTATCAGACGAACCTGATCGATACCAGCGAAAGATTTAATAAACAAATTTTATTTTATACTCTCATTTGTGAAAATTTCGATAAATATAGCCGTGGTCAGAAATTCTTTTTCTTTTGCTGTTTTTTACTTTATGATTTTTGGCACGCCTAGCGAACGAGTCTCTGCTTTTGCTTTGATATTTATTTATTTTTCCATTTGCTCTTACTTTACTTGTCATCTGGTCCTCGAAATTTCACTATCCAATATTCCAAAAATTATTCGCGGTTCAAATTTTGGGAGTTTTTTTTTCCAAAGCTTTTCTGATAAATCACACCAAAGTTTTAAGCTTCCGTTACATTTCTCTCTCTTTCCCTCTCTCTCACTGCTCAACAGAAACAGAGGAATTTTCAAAATCATATACTTGAGAAGATGGAAAATTTGTCAAATCCTGATGAAAGCGAAGATTTGGGTTCTCATCAGTCAACAAATGACCAGTCAGCATCTGGAACTCCGGTTTACTCGAGGATGAGCACAGATTCCTTTGCATATCATCGAACATGTTCTGAAACCTCTGGAGGCTTTTCAGACCATATAGATGATACCAGCAGTTTCTGCAGTGAGGTTTCCCCTTATGATTGGCCTGTCTTAACCGAATCCAAGTCCGAGATATTTAATTGTCTCACTGCCCTAGAAACGAAACAGAATCATAATGAGTCTGATGAGTTTCTTGCAGTCCAAGAACCAGGTTTTGTGCTCTCTCTTTGTTTATCTCATTCCCTATTTCCACTTTATTACGATCTTGAAATTGTTCTAAGGTTTGTGCAGAATTTGAGACGATGAAGGAAAGATTCTCAAAGCTTCTGCTTGGAGAAGATATGTCTGGAAGCGGTAAAGGCGTTTGCACTGCAGTGACCATCTCAAACGCCATAACCAATCTTTACGGTAAGCCCTAAAACTCATCGTGGCAACTTTGTGTTGTTGAGTTTCAAGAGCCATCTTAGAGAAGCTTGGAGCTAAGAATGTCTTTTGATTTTGAGGTTGCAGCTACTGTCTTTGGACAGAATCTAAGACTAGAGCCACTGGAGATAGAGAAAAAGACTATGTGGAAGAGAGAAATGAATTGCCTTCTCTCTGTATGTGACTATATACTCGAGTTTATCCCAAAGTCACAGAATCTAAGCAACGGAGCCACTGTTGAGGTAAAGGCATATTTGCTTACAAGTTATCTAAAATAAAACTCAGTCCAAATTCAAAACCTTTTCAGGTTATGGAGAGCAGACCGAGAGTAGACATCTACATCAATTTGCCTGCACTCAGAAAATTAGATTCCATGCTTATGGTAATGACTCTTAAAACATGAAGATGTCGAATAGATTATAACATATTTTCTCATACAGAGGTCGTTTGTTTTTATTTATATTTTGTTTATGTTTATGTTATATGCAGGAAGCATTGGATAGTTTTGAAAAGACAGAGTTTTGGTATGCAGAAGAAGGAAGCTTGTCAACCAAGTCAACGCGTTGTGCAGCTGGATCATTCAGGAAAGTGATTGTACAGAGGAAAGAAGAGAAATGGTGGCTACCGATTCCTCTAGTTCCATCACAAGGCTTATCAGAGAAGGCAAGGAAACAACTTAAGAGCAAGAGAGAGAGCACTAATCAAATCCATAAAGCTGCTATGGCAATCAATAGCAGCATCCTCGGTGAAATGGATATTCCAGATTCTTACATGACAACTCTTCCAAAGGTACTAAAACAGAACGGATGATTTAGTAAACCTTGGGTTTAGGGTTTAGATGCCCACTCCTAACTCGCACCTTACATTCCTTTGGATCTTGCAAACTTTTACATTGCTGCAGAGTGGAAAAGCGAGCACAGGAGATTCGATTTATCGTTACATGACGAGCTCAGGCAAGTTTTTACCAGAAAAACTACTAGATCGTCTCAAGATTGTGTCAGAGCATGAAGCGCTTCAGTTAGCAGATAGAGTAGAAGCTTCGATGTACACATGGAGACGCAAAGCTTGTCTTAGCAATTCCAAGTCTTCGTGGAATATGGTGAAAGATATAATGTCGACCACAGAGAGATCAGACAAGAACTACGTTTTGGCTGAGAGAGCAGAGTCTTTGCTCTTTTGCTTGAAACAACGTTACCCTGAACTGTCTCAGACATCATTAGATATATGCAAGATTCATTACAACAAGGTAAGAATGAAACAAACAAAACAGTGACCTGTTGAATTATAACCACCATTTCTGGTTCTTAATTTGACCGTTACATATCTTTTTTTTTTTTGGTTTTGCAGGATGTTGGGAAAGCTGTGTTAGAAAGTTATTCAAGAGTTCTAGAAGGTTTAGCTTTTAACATAGTTGCTTGGATTGACGATGTTCTTTATGTAGACAAAACAATGAGAGGAGAAGAAGATTTATGATTAGTCAATTACTTCAAACTGTTTTGTTTCTCCAATGTAAATTAGATCAAATCGAAGTAAAATGCAAACAAATGGTGTATCTCTCTACCTCATCTATTAACAAAATAAAAGAAAAGACATATACAAAGTCAAAAAAATTCCATCATATCATTATATAAATGTCTCAAAGAAGAAAGCCAAATCCTCTGTTTTCCAATATTGATTCTGTAAAGGCTAACTTATCTGTATGATTTCCATAATGATTGCTACATATGATAAACTTAATTTGGATGTAGAAACAGGTTTTGATCAGGTTATCTTCACAAGTCAAGCATGAGTTTCTCCAATAACTCATTTAGAATCAATTCACTAGTCTCGAAGCCAATGTACTCAATGTCACATCTAACATCTAACCAGTTTAGGGGTTTATCCATGTCTTTTCTAATGATTTGGTCCAGCGAGTGAGAAAATTGCAATGGGAAGAGACGACAATAAACCTCTTTCTGAACCTCGTGAACGATGCTCTCAGCACTGAATGAGAAGACTTGGGTTCTGGGTTTAGCCAAGGAAACCCATCGAGGAAACCTGCAGAATTCGAAGAGAAGTTCATTGATGCAGTCAAATAGGAGGTCATGGTCAGCACAAAGCTGAGTTGGATAGAATGGTATGTTGCTGATCAAAGCCGGATTAAGAATCTGGTCCGAGAATTCCGTTTTCAGATACATCTCTTCCCAGCTTGAGTCTATTGCAAGCAACACTGCTTTTACGTACTTAAACACCGTTTCTTTTTCATTTTTTCCTTCAAACTGGTTACTCAAAGGCTGTCTCTTTGCTTCACCTGATTTTTGTAAAGACTAGTCAATGCTATCTCATAATTTATCGAAAACTTCTAAAATCTTGAAATCCAGCAGTAAGTATTGTATATATATGTTGTTCTTTCATACCTGTAGTTGGAATAATATCATATTCAATGAACAACGGCTCATGAGCTAAACTGTATTCCTTGGTTCTAGATATATAGGGAGATGTCGAGTCCCCAGAGAGAAGAGACAGTTGTGGTAGGCTCTCTTCATGGGATGCCTGTTAGAACAAAAAAGCAACCAAATAAATCTTGTCTGCTTCTCCTGCACAAAAGAACTTGCATAGAACACCTAATATAAGGGTCTGAATCAAAAGTATACTTGCCTCTTTCTCACCATCATCAGCTTCAACTTTTGATATCTCTAAGGTGAAGATATTATCATCAATCTGGTTGGTTTTGGATATGGAAGGGCTACTACCTTGGCTTGATGAAGCAGTTTCAATATCTTTGATAGTTATGGATTTACCTGAAGCAGATCTGGAAAGCACAGTTGAATTCTGGTCCCATCTTCTTCCAAGACTGTTAAAAGGAGACAAACACTCGGGAAGTGATACAATCATTCCTTGAGCCTCTTCGTTCGTTGACAAGCTTTGATCAGAATCTCCATTGTTGAACCTCTCGGACAGATGTTTATCGTTGTCATGGTGTTCTTGTTGAGACCTCTTCTGAGATATTGAAGTCATCCGCTCGAGAAAGAAATGATCTTTAGTTGTTGATAAACTCCTCTGAAATCTTCTCTTATTCCCCAATACCCTCTTGTCATGTGGTGGTCTCTCCTTTTTGAATGGATGTTTCAGCTTCCTCATTATCTCACAGAGAGAAAAATGCAAATTGTTGGCTTTGTTTCTTCTCATCAAACGCCAATCTTGAGATGATTCTTGCGCTGACGAACTCTTCTTCTTCCTTGTGAAAAAACCAGATATCAAGAGTCTAATTGATTTCTCTCTTGTCTCTGAGCAAAGCTTCTCTTCTGCATGATGGTTTTCGATTTGCATTGCAGATATAAAAACTTAAGAAGGAAATGGTATATGCAATACTCGTATGTGGTTATGTACTTTACAATCTCAGATTTTCTTTTACAAACAAACAACAATTAAAAGCCAAAAGTTACTGCTGACTGGTGAAATGCTTCAAATTGATTGGTCAGTAGATCATAGTTTTTGTTAATAGAACAAAGATCTAAATACAATCTACTATTATTTAACATTAGCTTTTACATATTTAATATTTTATTAAAGTAAAGTATTATATATTGGTTCTAGTTCTAGTCTTCTAGGAATCAAATTTGGTTGAAAATAGTTAAGGATCTAATATTAATAACCATTCAAAACTATTCAAAACTTTTTTAAAAAAAGTACTATATATTGGTTCTAGTTCTATGTATCAAATTTGGTTGAATGTAGATAAAGATTTAGTATTAATATTCATTCAAAACTACTCAATACTTCAAAGAAAGAAGTAATTAATATATTCAAAGACCAATAGATAAGCTTCCAAAGAGAACTCAATACATTTGGTAGTCAATTGAACTACCAATACGGCAATACCGGATTTGATTCTTTATCTTCGGAGTGGACGAGTGGTACATTTATGAGATGATGTAAGGTTCATAATGTAGATTAAAAGAAATGAAGATAGGAAGAGTTTATTCAAGAAGGAAAGAAGAAAAATCAGGAGGGAAAAATGTGCTAAATCACTCAAAAACTAAAGAAAAGAAAAGCGAGGTCAAAGTCAAAGGAAAGAGGAAGCACTTAATGCAAGATGTGCTAAAACTAGAAAACTTGACCACCAGTTCTCTTGTTGGAGGTAAGAAGGAGCGAATCCTATTTCTTTATCTTTCTAGAGGTGACATAAGAAAAAATCTTTTAAACATAAAGAGACAGTACTGAGACGTACCACGTTTTTTAAAATACGATTCAATCATGTGCCTCCATGTCACAACTCACAACTAGGAGAAGTAACTTTTTAATAACTACAAAAAATCAGTAACTTTTACAAGATAATACCACAGTGAAAAAATGTGCAATAACGGAAAGTTCACTAAAAGTTTAGATCATTCACATTTGTGATAGATAATCTATCCAATTAAAATCATCTTAAAGATGATTAACATGGAAATGTAAAACAGTGGAACGTCGTTTTTAAATCTTAATACTTTACCTTGATTTCAGTTAATTATTATGGGGTTACCAAACTTCCTCTTTGTTCTCCTCGCTGTCCTCAGAAGCCTTTCAGTTTCCTTCTCTGCGTCCCATTCGAAGCTAGCTCCTGAAGTGACGCCAATACATAAGTTTCGAAACACAGCGCTCACTAGTTCAGAAAGATGAACGTCTTCTCACTTATATCTAACTAACACTAAGTGGAACTTTCTCATCTATCATCCATAGATCGGTTTTGATCTCCATTGTTTCAAGAGTAATCAAGTTTAGCGATTTTCGTACCTTTGGTCTTGCCGTTGAGCAAGCATGAAAAGCCGCCATCTATATCTTCATCTGAGTCTATGACAATGCTGCATTCCTCAAACTGCATGAATTTTTAATTGTATATTGCTCAGAATTTTTCAGTAAGTCAAAACCAAGTGGTCTTATTCATTCTAAGCTGACGAAAGAGCAATCACCTGCGTACGAGTTCCTTCAGGTTTAACTTGCTTTTTCGCTGCGTTCTTCTTGAACGTTCTTTGTGCTGGTTTCACCGTCTTCCAAGATCCCACTTGTGTCTTTAGGGATAAAGATGTTTTTGCTGTCCTCGCTGATGCCTTATCTAGACTGTAAAATCCAAGATAAGTATATTTAAAATTATCTGTGGTAAAACATTTTGGTATAGAAGGGTACAGTAATAAATAAATGTGTGGCCTACTTTCCAGGAAGCTGCGGTTGTTTCGTTTTCAGTGTAGCATTACAAAAGGCACTGCTCTGCAGCTGATTTTGCGCATTTGTAATAACAGCTTAGCTTGTAAACAAAATATAATTCTGAAGAGAGGAGATGTGTTCACTGCAATAGAGTCAGTTACCTTGGCTGCTGGAACGCGCTGCTCAGGCAAGTTTTCCGTAGCCTGTTGTTTGAGAAAACCTATATTAGTTACTGAAATGTTTGATTAAAGGGCAAAGAGATGGAAAGCAGGTGAAAAAGACCTTCACTCGTGGTGCTGTTGGAACTTGAGGTATTACTGGCTCAGGCATCTTCAAGCCAGCCAAAACCTATAAGAGAGTTGGTAATGGGAATTAAAGCACTACATGTGCTCACAAAGTTAAAGATTGACCGAGCTTCAATATGACATCAATCTCATATAGACTCTGCTGAGATAGAAACAAATACTTGTAACGTCAAACCTGAATCTCTCTGGTGAACGTGTGGCAGATTTCCCTTTGTATGTTCTGCAGAGCGGTTTCTACTTGCTGTGGGACAGCTGTTAACATCAAAGCTATTTTCTGTAGCTTCTCTTGATTGGGATCTTTGCTTAGTTCCTCCAGAATAGATTTAACAGCTCCGTCAAGACTGGCTTTAACATCTGATTGTTCCTTTATCTGAATAATCATTTGAATAAAAGCTTTAATCTATTTGCATAAGGTCGATAAAGCAACAAGAAAATACCGAAAATATTTGCTTTTACCAGCTGCTGAAGTGAAGTGTCTTGTAGGATTAACCTTTGATGTAAGCGTTCAGCTGCAAGTAAACACATGAAACAATAGAGTCAGCCAAGTATCTATTGAGTCACATGAAGTATGGAGGAATCAGGAGCCGTTATTTAAGTGAAGTGCTCTTCAACAGGTTGATAAATCTACTCTTGTAAATTCAAGGGAATACACATTCCTAATACTAGAGCTAGCCGTGTGGGCGTTGGTGTACTCAAAATCAGACAATCATAGAACTCACTTTCAATAAATACTTCTTTAGTTGCTCTGTTGGCTTGCATGATGTCACTCTGAATCGAATCCAACATCATTCCAAACTTGCTCAACGAAGTCTCAACCATCCCAAACCGTTGCTCAAGTTCTTCACCAATCTGAGCTATTCAGGGACAAATGAAGAAAAGGTGGAACATATTAGGGGACACTCTACGCTACTGTCGATTGTGAATATAGAAGACGAGCAAAACGTACATTTAGATTCTCCAACGGGAACAGAACTCCACCTTCTCGTAAGAGCGCTGGAAGGTCTAGAGGAAACCATCTGGCTATCTTCGCGTTTGTGATTGATCGGGGGCAAGTAACTATTCTTCTTCAAAGAGATATCTCGCTCTTGAGAACTAAATCTCTGCGCACGAGTTCAAAACATATGAAATCAGATTAAGTTTACTTCTTCTTGAGAAGAGAAGCTTTAGAATAGAGTTTGTGACCTGATCGTTAATGAGGAGTTCGTCGAGTGAACTCTGAGTCATCTGAGAGAAACAGCCACGCTGAGACGAAGGTCCCTGCGAGAAGGACTGCTGCGATGCTTGTGGTTCAGGCGGTCCAACACTCGATCTCCTTCTAAATCACACATAATCCAATCCACTCAGATTGATGATTACAACGCAATTTGATTCGGAACCTAATTGATTCTCTTGGGAATCCACCAATCAATTCTTACTAAATCAGACAGCAAAAATTCCACATAAGAGAAACTCGTCTCCAACACAGACTAAACAAAATCCGATCGACGAAAAGACCGGATGAATCCGAATAACCTTAAACTAAACAGTGGAATCGCTCTTGTATCTCTCGATTGGAGTATTCTAAATGATCCATGTGTAAAGACTCTCTCGTGAAGGAGATTAGGGGAAGAAGCGAAATCGTACCTCAAATTAGGAGGAAATACCGAAATCGATTTCAGATCGCAGGCTTTGTTGATGTTCATCTTCATCCTCCGATCTAACCCGTAGACGACGAGGCACTTCTTCTTCAAACTGAAATTTAGAGCAGAGAAGAGAGGGAGACAACTCTACACGGATTTTTTTGAATTTTCTTAGGAAAGATCTAGAGAGAGATATTGTGAGAGTAGTAGTAGCCAAAACTTGGACCCATTTTTATGGGCTGATGAAGCCCATGAATATGGCCCATAGTTCTTTTTAGTCAAGACTTTAAATGGGTGGGTGGTGGTGTTGCATGTTAATAATACTCTTTGATTGATCATCCATATAAAACTAGAAATCCTTATGGTCCCCACGCGCTAAACTAACGTGACGATTTTATACCGGTGGCAGTCACGCATCTACAGTAGCGCGTTAAATATAAAACAAACGTATCGCAAACTCGAAATGCAAAATGCAAAATGCAAAATGCAAAATGCGTAATTACGAACGTTGCAATTGCTTAAACAAATTTGTACGTCAATGCAACACAGCCACCCACACTGAATTCATCATCACACAAAACTTTAATTACCAAATAGGCAAATATGCTACTTCTTCTATATTTCCATAAGTAAAGTTTAGATTTTATTTTCATTGTTTTGCTGATATTAAATTGACTTTTCAGTTTGTTTAGTCAAGAGATTTTCCATTCCAGAACATTCTTGATTTAAATTATGTCAAAAAATCTTACTGGAATTAACATATTTGGTCAAGTCAACACACCAAAAAGAAAAAACAATTGATGTACAGTCGCTCACCAAGACAATCCCCGACGTTATTCTCGCAAGCTTAATGTACAAGTGTAACATATTATTGATTTACACTATTATTCCTGGAAACTTAATAAACAAGTGTAAAGTTCAACTGCCCACTTGAATTAAATAAGCTGACCCCCAGCACTTGACCGCGAGCGAAATCAACTCGTAATTGGTCCGAAACCTCCTTGCAGTTTAAGTTGCAATGCGGGTAAAAGATACCTTGATGTCTCTCTCTCTCTCTCGGTCACTATATATATATTCCGCATTCATAATCATAACATAATTGTACACCTTTGTGCATAACAGAAGAAGAAAACAAGCTGTGAGAATCCATGGGAGAATCATTGCACAACGACGTCATCTATGTTGCGGTTAATCAAGATGTTCGAGAAAGTAAACTAACTTTGTTATGGACATTGAAGACTCTTCCCGTGAAGAAGCTTTGCCTTCTACATGTTCATCTTCCATTTTCGTTTACCCCTTCTTGTAAGTATTTTAGATGATTTTGCTTTTTTTTTCTTGCTTGTTTGATTCGAATACCAAGAAAATTCATGGACCAAACAGGATATTTTGACGAATTGATTGTGTTTCACTCTCTTTGCTATGTTTAGACGAGTATTTCTCTGTGGGGTTATAATATGCATATGAAAATATGTTATATGAACATATTTGTGCACATATAAATAAAAAAATATTTCATCTGTATAGATGGAAAACACCTTGACCAAAAAAGATAGAAAACACATGTACTAATCATCATGTGTCAGAGTTTAAGAAATATATGTTACTAGCCAACAAAATTCTAGTTTTACACTAATAATTCATAAAAAAAAATCAACATCCTAACTTTAAATTTGGGATAAATTTTAACCACAATTTAGTTTTAAGCGATTGCTATGGCACTTTTGTCTGTGTACTCTGTTTTTTGCGGGTGATAGAATTGGAAATTTACTCTGTTTTCGAAATGGTCGTTTCGTTTTTGATGTATTTTTCAGCATGTGGGCTTAATGAAAGTGAGATCAATGCAATCCAAGAATCAGAGCTGAAAACTTCATATGATAGCCTCCACAAGTACCGTGATCTCTGCACAAACAAAGGGGTAAGTTAGTTCTCTTTGCAAATCTAGAAATACAACTGTGTAGCTTTGTCAATGTTGAGATCCAAGCAGAGAATCAAAACTAGGGTCTAGAGAGATGAGAAGTAAGCAACACGCTATGTATAATCTAGTTGATGTCAATCGGTTTCAGTCTCGTGGATATAGCCATATAGGGTCAGTGAAACCCCGAGAAAATCCAATCGGATGATAGACATACGATTGATGGAGCTAAAAGGAAACATGACTCTGAAAAGATTGATGGAATTCTTGAATTTGTATTGGTGCAGGTTAATGAAGAGGATGTGGATATATCATTGATCTCAGGATATGGTGTTGGTGAAGGGATTGTGGAACTCATCTATCAAAACAATATCAAGCAGCTCGTTATGGGAGCAGCAGCTGATCCTCACTATTCCAGGTAAAAAGAAAACTCGAGAATCAATATATGTTTTAAGAACATCAGATATGAAAAATACTTCAACACTGGATAAAGCAAATAAGACTCTGACCTCTGTTTAACAATGCAGGGGAATGTCTATAACATCTAGAAAAGCAGAGTATGTAAGTCAACATGCACCTCATTGCTGTAAAATGTGGTTCATCTGCAAAGGGAAACTCATCAAGACAAGGTAAGCTCGAGGATTATAATTGCTTTTGTTGCGTGTCTATACTCCAAAAGTATTTCTTAAACTTTTTTGTTTAGCAGAGAAGGAAGTTTCGGCTTTGGGAATCCATCAGATTCGTTCTCGGAATTCCATGTTCCGAGATCAAACAAAGGAAGAAGCAATGACGACGAAGCCGATTCACATGAAAAGCCTCCAGTAAGTACAAAGATTTATTAATAGAGCTTAGAAAAGAACCCTACACCAGTAAATTGTTGCTTCCATGGTTTCATTACCAGCCTGAATTTTTGTTTCCCTAGCCAAAACTTCTTGAGTTTAGTGTCAAGATTACTATTTGAGACTGTCGTGTTGCATTAAAAAACAGGGACGGAGAGAAGAAACGAAGGAAGTGCCTACAAAAAGCGTTGGGGCCGAAACAGACTCAAGTCCATGTGCTCCCCACGATTTTATTTGTCCCATTTCAATGGTTAGGATACAAACCCCCTGCATCCTGATTTACTACATTGGTTTCAATTTAAACATGCATGTCTTCCGATGTTAGTATGTAATGCTTTTGCTCATCATATTTGATTTGGTATGTAGGAAATTATGCAAGACCCTCATGTCGCTGCTGATGGTTTCACTTACGAGGCCAGTGAAATAAGGGAATGGCTAAGTGGAGGGAATCATAAGTCGCCGATCACAGGAGCTAGGCTCGCTAGTCACCATCTTACCCCAAATTACACTCTTCGTTCACTCATCAAGGACTGGCTACAGAAGCACCCAAATTATAAACAATGATATGATACTTGAAATAATTAAGATGTCGATTATGTTGTGATTTTTGGAATTTAAATATTTGTGAAAAACAAAAATATATATGTATAATATGATACATCATACATGGACTCTATTTATGCGATTCTCTCAGCATCAATGGGTGTACAAAATTTCCTACCTTAGTTGAGTTTTGAGTTTTGACTGCATTTTTTATCACCAAATTGGCGGGAAATAGCCGATCAAGTAAACCCTAAAATGCTTTACAGAAATGTTGAAGTAATGACCCATGGGCCGTTATAAATGTGAGCAATAGGCCGTTATTATGCCCATTAAAAAGAAGAGAACTTATCTCAAGCGGACGAAGAAGATCTGACCGTTCACACCAAAAGCTACGTCACGTGTCGTAACCAGAATCGTCGCTAATTCTACGATCAGGCCCCTACAAACATTAAACGATTTCTCCCCAGACCGTTGACTCTTGACTTGGCTCCATTTCCCTCCCGGTCAACCGCCGGCTAACGTACCGGCGCACGAGATTCGTCGTAATGTAGCGGGATTAATCGGAGGTAAGAAAAGAGAAGGTCCGAACCGACATTTCTCAATAGCAACCCGAACCCCAAAAAAAATATCGCCTTCGATTCTTTTTCCTGAATCTGATATTTTTTTTAAAAGCTTCTGTGAGGTGACATTTCGTTAAGCCTACATTCCTTTATCGATATAATAGTAATTCGTTTAATTGTATGCTTTATTTATTCAGTATGGGAAATGTGTCTTTTACGGAATGAAATGTTCTACGAAATTCACTATAGTTACTGGTTGCATTTAATTACTGTGAGCAATGTGACTCGCTCTCTCATGTTATCTGTTAAGATCAAAATCTCTCGTTGTCACCACCTTATTTTCTCACAAAATACATAAAAAATATGTTTTAAGTATATGATCGAATTGAGTAAGAAAAGGGTCGGAAACATCTTCGCAATTAGTTGCGAAGGGACGAAAATATATATAGCCATGTGTCTACATATCACACATAAGTAATTAAATAATTGTGTTTGTGCTTTTGTGTCTTATCGTCTTGTTTTGGAAAAGAGAGAATTTGTCTCTGCGTAACTATAGGAACAAAATTGTAGAGAATTAATCCATGGCAGAGGCTTTGAATGACGATCCCGTCTATGTTGCAGTAACCAAAGATGTTCGTGAAAGCAGATTGACTCTGACATGGGCACTGAGGCATCTCCAAGTGACTAAGCTTTACCTTCTTCATGTTCATCAACCGATTTCGATGAACCCTACATGTAAAGTGTCGTTTCTCTAAGTTTGATTCTGCTTTCTTTTTTTTTGTGTGTGCCAAGAAACTTCGATTGGGGATGTAATAGTCGAGTTAGTAGTTTTCTATGTTTGGTATTAGATCACACAACAAGATATCAAGCGGCTGATGATCTGATTATAGAAGAAGATCAAGCTTTACTTTCTTGAATCAGCTTAAAACAGACTGTCTAAGTTTCCTTTTTCTTTCTTTCTAATGTTGGGTCTTTTGTCTGAAATTCCAGCAAGTGGGCTAGAACAAAGCGAGATCGATGCAATCCAGGTGTCGGAACTGTCAAGTACGTATGAAAGCCTTCACAAGTACCGTCATATCTGCGAAGATGAAGGAGTGAGTGCTCTTCCTACTCATGAATACATCAGTGTCACCGTGACTTGTAGTGCTTCACTTGTTTTGAAACAACTATAATGATCAGAATCTACAAAAATTTGAACATTTAGCATGTATGCATTATGAATTTCATAGGATTGCTTATGTTGCAGGTTTTCGATGTGGAAGTATCTCTTGAGTTGGCAAATAGTGTTGAGGAAGGGATTGTGGAACTTATCTATCAAAACAATATCAAGAAGCTTATTATGGGAGCAGCTGCTGATTCCCTCTACTCCGAGTAAGGATATGTTGAGAATCGTTTATGTGTCTCCATAACGGCTCAGTTGATAATTTCTCTATTGTGCGATAATCTGCTTAATGCGAAGATGAGTCTTTAGATAAGAAAATGCTCACGTTGGTCATACTTTTGATGATGCAGGGGCATGGTTAATACCACATCTAGAAAAGCCAAGTATGTGAGTAGTCACGCGCCTCATTGCTGTAAAATATGGCTTGTGTGTAATGGGAATCTCATCCAAAACAGGTAAGCTGGAGGATTATACTTCTGGTGTTTTGAATAATTGTAAATTTAACAGGATATATTCTTTTTTTTTTTATGTTAAATAGGGAGGGACAGTTTGATCTTGAGGGTTCATCGCACTCCTCGTCTGAATCCCTAACTAGCCTTCACGACCTTGATTCTGCTCTGATACCATCCGAGGAAGCAGTAAGAGCTGAACATTACAGCGAGTCACATGCCTTGTCATCACCTGAGGACCAATCAGTACGTAGTCAGTCCATATAATTTTTGGGAAAACCTAGTGATTCGCTTAAAAGCCTTAAAACCTATGGAAAAGGCATGAAAAATTCAAGGATCCAACACCTCTTCTTGTTAGTAAAATTTGTCTCATTTCCTGAGACGGGTACTGTAAACCATAACAGATAACACATATACATGTCTTAAACCCCGAATTTGATGTCAAGTTTTCCATATGAGACTCCGTGGTGGTAGTTTTTGTATCTTCCAATGTATAAGAATCTGATTTGTTCAGCTGACATGGTTCTTAAACAGGCTAGAAGGTTTGAGACGATTTATTACGAGGAGCAGAGACGGAGACTAGAAACTGAAGAACTAAAGAGAGAAATGGAGCGAGAAAGAGAGGAAGCACTCTCAAGTTCCTTTGGTGTCACTCAGATGCTGTACAATGACGAAGTACGTCGTAGGAGAGAAGCGGAGGAGGAACTAAATAGAGCGAGAGCAGAAATTGAAAACATGAAGAGGGTCCAGAAAGAGCGAGACGAAACTAGCAAAGCAACTGAAGAGCTTTTGAGACTTGTAATCGAGGAGAAGGGTGAGTCATCATCACATTCACCATCATCCCCGTTGCAGTGGTCTGTTTCCAACGAGCCTCCCCCATATTTCTTTTGTCCCATTTCAAAGGTCAGGACTCGAACCCTCCCATCTAGAAAGCATATTTTTTGTTAGGATCTTGACTTGGCTTCTGCTTAATATTTTTAGTGTACTAAGCTTACACATACGCTAGACAATACATACCCAAAAGTAACTTTTCCAGTCTGGCATTTGTTTTGCTCTTATACAATTCATTGTCAATTCCTCGTGAATGTAGGAGATTATGCAGAATCCTCATGTTGCAGCCGATGGTTACACTTATGAGGCAAAAGAGTTCAGAAACTGGCTCAATCATGGAGGTGAAAGATCGCCGATTACAAACCTGAGGCTCGAGAATCACAACCTCACACCAAATCTTATTCTTCGTTCAGCTATTAACGAGTGGTTGCAACAGCACCCGTATTTCTTTGATTTGCCTTAAAGATAAATATGATATAGATTGTGTTGTGATTCAGTAAATATACACTTGGGAAATTAAAATCTAATGAAAATTTCTTTATTCACTGGGAGAGGAAAGATCTCGGAGAGCCGTTTTTTTTGTTTCAGAGATTGTTATGCATTGACTTGTATTTCACCCGTTGACGTTACTGTGTCCACCTTAGGAAATCTGAATTGGTCAACAAAAAGAACTTTGAGGGTCACCACTAACCACTGTTGGTGTCATTCTGTCAGATGCTTCTTTTTCTCTGTTTTTACTTTCCAAGAGAAAGGAAGACAGAACATAGGACGAAGAAAAAAGGACACCAATGGCGGAACTCATGGCCATGGGAAATGATGTTGTTCATGTTGCTGTGAAGAATGATTTAAGAGAGAGCAGATCGACTCTGGTTTGGGCTTTGAGGAACCTTGGTGCAAAGAAAGTCTGCATCCTCCATGTTTATCAGCCAAAAACTGCTTCTCCTGCTGGTAATTTTCATTATCTTCATTTGCAGATTGTTTTATATGATTCCGATGGAGTCATGTTCGATGCTTCGTATTTGATACATTACTTTTCTTGTTAATTTCTTTAGCACGCAAGCTTGAAGAATTGGAGGCTATCATGTACGAGACGTTACATGATTATTTTGACCTCTGTCAACAAGAAGGGGTATTGTTCTGTTGAATTCTCCTATCGTTAAAGTCTTTCTCTTCTTGCTTTGAATGACTCTAATTAGGATAGTTTTATGTGACATGCAATTAATGCACGATACGGGATTCATTGTGATCGCAGGTGAACGAGGACGACATTTACATATCATGTATAGAGATGAACGATGTGAAGCAGGGGATATTAGAACTCATCCATGAGAGCAAAATCAAGAAGCTCGTTATGGGAGCTGCATCAGATCACCATTATTCAGAGTTCGTATGGATATCTATTGAAATTTAAATCTATATGTTCACTCTTGTTGACTTGCTGAAAATTTGCAGGAAGATGTTCGATCTCAAGTCCAGAAAGGCCAAGTACGTGTACCAACACGCGCCGAACTCCTGCGAGGTTTTGTTTATGTGCGATGGACATCTCATCTACACAAAGTGAGTTTTGAAAACCTCTTTGTTTATGTTCTGTTTCTATCCTTGAAGAAATCACCTTATTGTGCATGTATATTGATATTAAATACTCAGGGAAGCCAATCTTGAAGACCGTGTGGATGAAACAGAAGCGGATGCTGGACAATCAAAACCGAAGCTCTATTCATCTGCTTCACCAAAATGCTCTGCAGAATTGGTATCTGCAATTGTAGCTTACATTGACACAAGGAGAGACAGGGACATGTTGGAACCAACTGCACCAGAGGATCAATCTGTACGGTCTAGACATTGTTGGTTGTATTGTGAATTAAGCCAGTATATCTCGTGATATTTTTTCTGTGTCTGTTAGTAAGTGATTGGAAGCTTCAATGTCCTTTTTCAGGAAAGCGACAGGAATGATCAACTGTATAGACAACTTAAGCAAGCACTTATGGAAGTTGAGGAATCGAAAAGAGAAGCGTACGAAGAATGTGTCAGGCGGTTTAAAGCTGAAAATACAGCCGTTGAGGCCATTCGCAGTGTAAAATACCTGCAACAAATCCATAATCTCAAGACATTGAGAATGTTCTTCTTCTTTTTTTGCTTAGAATTGTTTCCTTTTATTTTAAAGGCAAGAGAGTATGAAGCTATGTTCAATGAGGAAGCGAGGCTAAGGAAAGAAGGTAAAGAAGCATTGGCAAAACAAAGGAAAATGGTGGAGAAGATTAAACAAGAGAGGGACGACGCGCTTATCATCATTCTGAACGGAAGAAAGCTATACAATGAAGAACTGAGACGCAGAGTTGAAGCTGAAGAGATGTTAGGGAAGGAGAAAGAAGAACACGAGAGAACGAAGAAGGAGATGGAAGAAGTGCGGGTCATTGTTCAGGACGGTACTGTCAGAAACAGAAACTTATACAGAACGGAATGTTCTTTTTCAGACGAGTGCTTGAATTTTCTATTGGTTTTACAAATCAGGGATGCAGCTGTACAACGAGCAACTGAGACAGAGAAAAGAGATGGAGGAATCAATGAAGAGACAAGAGGAAGAGCTTGAGAAGACGAAGAAGGAAAAGGAAGAAGCGTGCTTCGTAAGCAAGAACTTGATGCAGCTATATGAAGACGAGGTAATTAATCTTTTAAGATCAGTTCAGAAACTAAAAACCATTATCTATCATGTCAAATTTTGTTTTGACAGGTGAAGCAGAGGAAAGAAACAGAGGAGTTACTGAAGAAAAGAAGGGAGGAGCTTGAGAAAGTGAAGAAGGAGAAAGAAGAAGCTTGCTCTGTAGGACAAAACTTCATGAGATTATACGAAGAAGAAGCAAGACGTAGAAAAGGAACAGAGGAAGAACTCAGCAAGGTCGCTGCTGAGAAAGACGCAGCTAACTCAGTCTGTTCAGAGATTCTGTTGCTGCTTCAGAGCTACACTCGCCGCCATGGAATACCTTCTGGGTTCTCCGATGAGGAATCCGTTACCCGTCAGCCTCCGTCTTATTTCATATGCCCCATCTCGCAGGTACGTTGAACAGAACTAAAGCCAAAGGAACTTCAAATGTCTACGATATGCGACTTAAATTTTACATTTGGTACCATCTACTTTGTTCCTCTCTAATAGGTTTAGAACCGAACCAGTGTAGAAATCTCGGTGTGGTTCGGTTTAAATAATCGCTTCTGATTGATTCTTAGACAATTTTGGGTTTTGATTCATTTGGCCACAGCTGTTTAAACGTTTTGTAGTCATTGATGATTGATTCTTCGCTTTTCAGGAAGTAATGCGAGAGCCACGTGTTGCAGCCGATGGTTTCACCTACGAAGCAGAAGCCTTAATAGAATGGCTCGACAATGGTCACGAGACCTCACCGATGACGAACCTTAAGCTCGCCCACAATAACCTTGTTCCTAACCACGCCCTTCGTTCCGCCATTCAAGAATGGCTTCAACGAAACTCTTAAAAATCTTTAATTAGTGTTGTGAATGTATTAAATCTCAAGTTGATTATTTGTTTATTGGTTAAAAAACTTTGTTATTTGCTGTGATGGGTGGAAAATTCATAAAAATAATATAACTGTTTGGTTCTCTGATTAAACAGCCTGAGAAAACGGCTTAATCCATATACAAAATGCTTGCTGTTTTGCTCTACCTCGGTAAATCTATGTACTTTCAGAAAACAACGTGTAGTGTTTACCTTGGCGTTTCGAAAATCACACACACGTCCCTGTCTGCGGGCTAATCTAACCATCCTTTTAGCTAAACATGGCCCAACAAGGGTCCGCTATATGCTAAAGAGTCTTCTTTTGCACACGTGAAACTTAGATCAACAACGCGACGCGTGTAGAAACAGACAAACAGGCTTTTTCAAACGTGGGATTGCATAATTGGCCATTACACTGATTTTAGTATGAGGTCGGCCACATAAGATTTTCGATTATACTTTTCTAATGGTTTACTGTAACATGCCGTCTTGTCGGTACGGTTCATACGGATTCAATTTAAAAATTAATTAATACTTAAAATTATAAACATACATAATTTACTTTGCTAGCCGGTGCTATGTAGATTTGATGTACATGTCGCATTCATGTTCCACGCGCACCTTGTTCCACGCACATGCAGTTAGCTCAGATGCATTATTTTGAAAACCGGTATTTTACAATGTTCCTCAGTTTATATGGTTTAATTGGTTTTCTGTTGGGTAAGAACACTTGACATATAAAATATTAGCATCACTTTAACTTGAAATCGTCAATATAGTATATCATAGCATTTATCAACATGTCATCCTCAATATTGTGGTGTATGATGTCATCAGATACGTATATATATATGTTATGGATAATGTTACATAGTTTAATAAGATAGAAGACACAACACTACAGTTAAGGTTTCTACATAATTTACTAACTTAACTATTGAATGGTGTTTGTTTAAATATTAAAAATGTTCAACTCTTTTTATTTTTCTATTCACATAATGTTCAACATCTAACACCAAATTACTAGATGATAATAACCGATTCATATGAATTAAATTATCGTTTATAAGATAATATTTGACAGAAATATATAATTGAACTAAATAAATCTATTTGTACTTTTCATAATAATTACATTATTTATTAATTTTTAAGGATTAGTTATTCAAAATATATTTAAATCTGGTTAAAGTCAACAATTGTGTTATGGATTTATTTTGTGAAACCTACTTATTATTCCACATGTATTTGTTCTACACGTATAATCGTTATCAACATATTTGATTTAGTTATAGGAAAATACTGTACGGACAAATAATAATAAAAGGACTAAAAATCACGCAATCCACGCGCAAAGTGTAGGAGAGTGGGAATAAGAAAGTCAAAACAAAGGTTGAAACTCTGCGTTTTAGGGATTGTTTATCTCTGAAACGACACTTAATTTGGTTTCCTTTCCCTTTTTCATCTCTCTCCCACGAGAGTTTTTTTCCCTCTCTCTCTCTCTCTCTAGTTCCTTGTACCTTCCTCCATTTGTTCTCCATCTTTCCTCTTTCTCTCTACCTATCTTCTTCATAGCCGAGTTCGGAAAGAAGTATGATCCAGCGGAGATCTTTGCGTTTACTGTTTATTGTGGGGTTGTTGTACAGTGTTAGTTTGGTATCTGGTGGAGACATAGTTCACCACGACGACTCGCTTCCGCAGAGACCTGGTTGCAACAACAATTTCGTACTGGTGAGAAAACTTTGATCCAATCAGCTTTCGATTCACTTACTATCCTCAGCTCCTTTCTCTTAGGAGATGGATGATATTCAGCTCTCTGTTTAGTTTTTCTGTTTGGGGG
>KE155333.1:225061-236926 GCA_000411075.1 Sisymbrium irio
TTGATTGCTCTATTTTGTTGCTTGTTCCCGTCCTCGCCTTGTACTGTATTTGTTCCTGCAGCAGAGATTGATAGATAGAGAAAATTGTTTGGTTAGGTATTTGTTTGATATATGTGGCGATTTGATTTGGAGAAATCGGATATAGATCTGGCTCTCTTATTTTCTGCGATAGCCAATTTAGTTTCCATGTCATGGGACTTGACGTCTACTTATGAACATAATTAATTCCATGGACAGGTCAAAGTCCCAACTCGAGTCAATGGAAAAGAGAAAGAGGAGTATGTTGGTGTTGGTGCTAGGTTTGGCCCGACCTTGGAATCTAAGGAGAAACACGCTACCCTCATCAAGCTCGCTATTGCTGACCCTCCTGATTGTTGCAGCACTCCCAAAAATAAGGTTTTGCAATCATTTCTTTTTTTTTCTTTTTTCCGTTTGTCAATTTGTGTGTATTTCCGGTTTTAATTCTTCTCGTTTCGTTTCCTTTTCGTAGCTTACTGGAGAGGTCATTCTTGTTCACCGTGGCAATTGCAGTTTTACCGCCAAAACAAAGGTAGCTGAAGCTGCTGGTGCCTCAGCAATCCTTATAATCAACAACAGCACAGGTAATCGACTCAAGCTTCTCTGTAGCTATCATTCTTTCCAAATAAGAAGAATTCTAGTTATCCTCTTGAGTTTTGTAAGGTTGATTCTTGTTTTGCAGATCTTTTCAAGATGGTTTGTGAGAAGGGCGAAAACGTTTTAGATATAAATATCCCTGTTGTTATGCTCCCTGTCGATGCTGGTAGAGGTCTCAAAAAATACGTTGACGAAAACGACACTGGTAAATTGTTGTCTTGTAGCATATTTATCCTGCTTTGTCGTTTTTTCGTCAAGTGCTGTTTGTTGACTGTATTTGTTCAGTTACTTTGCAGCTCTACTCCCCGAAACGTCCAGCAGTTGATGTGGCTGAGGTCTTTCTATGGCTTATGGCTGTTGGTACCATTCTCTGTGCTTCTTATTGGTCTGCGTGGACCGCTAAAGAAGAAGCCATTGAGCAAGACAAGCTGCTAAAGGTGCTCACTATCATAAAAATATTTTTGAAATTTTACATTGTGGAAATCCCCCGTCGTCGAACCTTTTGGCTGCCAAGGAAAAAATCAAGTCCTTTCTCTCAACCTTTTATTATTAATGTTAAACTGCAGGACGGATCAGATGAACTTTTGCAGGTATCAACGACCAGCTCTAGAGGTGTTGTTGAGATCACCGTGATATCAGCAATTTTGTTTGTAGTGGTTGCTTCTTGTTTCCTGATCATGCTCTACAAGCTTATGTCATACTGGTTTATAGAAGTCTTGGTGGTACTCTTTTGCATAGGTGGCGTAGAGGTAGGCGCGTTTATCCTCTCACCTTTTGAATTTATAGCAGTACCTAATTGAGTTCATCCTGTTACTGAGATTGAAAGTTTTGTCGGTGCTATCAGGGCCTGCAAACCTGTTTGGTCGCTTTGCTCTCATGGTAAATATTTATCTTCTTCTTATTAATTTCGCCTTCAGGACAATGTTTCGCCTCTTTTTGCTTATATGTACAGGCTCTTTCAATCGTTAGGAAGTTGAAAAGAAAAAAGTGGAAACTGACGTTGGATTTATTGTAGTCTCAGATGGTTCCGCCGCATTGGAGAATCATATGTCAAAGTTCCTTTCCTGGGTGCTGTCTCATACTTGACTCTGGCCGTTTGTCCCTTTTGCATAACATTTGCTGTTATCTGGGCAGTTTACCGCCAATATTCTTTTGCTTGGATAGGGCAAGATATCCTTGTAAGCACGTCTTTCTATCTATCTCTCTTAACTGACTACCAATTTGCATACGTTCATGCTTACGTGTATAGAAACTGTCGTTGGGTTGACCTATTTATGTCTAACAAATGACAGATCATAATAATTGCATTTTTCCTTGGTAACAGGGAATTTCGCTGATAATCACAGTTCTTCAAATCGTCCGGGTGCCAAATCTTAAGGTAATATCATTTTTTTGCCGGATGCATGTCTCATGGGGGAACCAAATATCGCATTTTGGCTTCTGTTAGCCATCTAATACCAGCTTCCTTTTTCCAACCATTTCTTTTCCAGTTTACATACTCTCGCTATGTGCTTCACAAACTTGGCACCCAATAAACAAGCTTTAAATTGTTGAAAATTGAAAAATCCAAACCAATCATTTGAAGACTGAAAAAATCTTTGCTGCTGGCATAGAAGAGCCATCTCTAATAACAGTGCTAGTTCATTGAAATTTAATGTTAACAGGTTGGAGTTGTTCTTCTCAGCTGTGCCTTCATGTATGATATCTTCTGGGTTTTTGTTTCAAAATGGTGGTTCCGTGAAAGCGTGATGATTGTGGTAAGATTTTCCTTTCATTCATGCAAGATGTTCAACAATACATACTTCTCTGTCTACTCCACACTGAAGTTTTTGAGAAACCATTGAGCTTTATCGTTTTCATTCATTCAGGTAGCCCGTGGTGACAAAAGCGGAGAAGACGGCATCCCAATGCTACTTAAAATCCCACGTATGTTTGATCCTTGGGGTGGCTACAGTATCATCGGATTTGGCGATATCATCTTACCAGGACTGCTTGTAACTTTTGCACTGAGGTTTGCACCACTATAATCCCCTCGCGCTGTTTCCATGTTTTGTACATCTCTTCACCTTATTCTAGATCAAGATGCCAACTAACCAGAGATATTAGAAGCATAGGATAAGCGTAATGGAATGAAATTTTCTTGAACCTGGGGGAAAAAATTGCTCTTAAAGAAACACTCTCATGTTTGTCTTTAAATTTTTTGTACATAGAGCTATCATTGAAACGTGGAAGTGTTGCTACTGTTTCACCTGAAGTGGGTCAGAGCATCCGTCATAAAAGCATCGAATTTAAAAGCATCGAATTTATATATATAACCAACAAAATATAGTAAACAGATTTAATCTAAGAGTTTGAATTAATCAAGTTTTTCAAGAGGAATCGTTCATGGCAAGTGTATGCTGCTATGAGCCAGAGGAGCTGTTCTGATATAGTGTTAAAATTGCAGATACGACTGGCTGGCAAACAAGAGGCTCAAGTCAGGATACTTCCTTGGGGCAATGTCTGCTTATGGTCTAGGTATGATCCCTCCCTCGTGTAGGGAAGACTAAAGAAACAAAAAAATTCCAGAATCTAACTTATTACAGTCTCTTCTCTTTCTATAATATTGTTTACATGACAGGTCTTCTCATAACATACATTGCATTAAACTTGATGGATGGACACGGGCAACCAGCTCTGCTTTACATCGTTCCATTCATACTTGGTAAGTCCTCAATTTGAAAACCAAAAAGCTAAACCATGGGAAAAGAAATTGTCGCGAGTCTGAGAATGGCTTTTGTGGCAATTTGTCAGGTACTTTGATAGTGTTAGGTCACAAGAGAGGTGACCTGAAGACCCTATGGACAACAGGGGAACCCGAGAGGCCATGTCCTCACGTTCGCCTTCAACCTCAGGAGTCTTAAAAACCCCAATGAGATCACTCTAGTTTTATTGTTAATACACGTACACACTTGTTAGGTCTATATATAAATATATGTACTTGTTCCCCAGCCCTTACAGAACCAAACAGACCGCTACACACCCCTTTTGTCTTTTACTCTTTCTCTTTAACCTCCCTCCCTCTGACTTTAGTTTCTTCCGTCTGCTTATTCAAAGAGAAAAAGAAAAGACCGGGTGAGATTTTTTATCTTTAATTATTTTATTACAAAGTTAGTTATCCAAAAACTTAAACAAATGTTTTGTTTGAAAAACATTTTGAAAAGAAAAAAAGAACTAGATTTTATTTTTCCAGAAAAAAAATACTTTCCTAGTTAACACAACGTAACATAACAACGGGGAAAAGGGCAAATATTGTTCGTGAGGTTTGTACTCATAAATAAGGGGTGTCAAAGCGGGCTGTGCCGTCTACATTAGGCCCACCGTTCAATGGGTCAAAAGAGTTCTGATCTACGACTGATCCCGCTACATTCGGGGGAAACTCAACAAAGATTCCAAATCTACGTATTTAATATTGTTCACTGAACTTTATATTATACTCAAAGAAGAAACAGTTGTGACTAATCACTCTTATTCTTCAATAGAATTTTTCAGATGAACAAATGCTATTTCTTTTTAATTAAATCAGTATATATATTAATAAAATCCGTTTAGAATCGCAGTACTGGATTTGATCGTATATTAATTTTGTGTGTATTTTGCTTTATCTTAAATCCGAGTTGTTGTTATTGTTTAACATTCGTACGACATAATAAGTCAAGAGAAATGGAGAGTCTCCCCTACTTTATCTGAGTAAAGACAGCCTCTCCCTCTCCGAACATCGTACTGAAGCGAGATCTTACCCGGAAAATAAAACACACCTCTTTGCGTATGAGTGAAGGAAAACTATAAAGAGAAGCAGACGATCTCACTACTCGGGTAAGATGAAAGATCCTCCCCTCTAACTGTCTCTTGGAAAAATTAATGAGAATTCCTTCAAATTGAAATCCTCAAAGGCTCTCTGATGGGATTGGTTGAATCCTGTGGGTGTGTGAAATTTGAAACAGAATACTTTTCTATTTTAGTTACTTCTTGTGTGATTAGAGTTTGGTTTAGGGGATAAACAAAGTGTTGAGTAGTTTAGTTTATTAGGGGTTTAGGGGAAGCCCAAGTTTGAACCTTTTTAGTGTCTATTGTCTCAGCAAATTTTTTGAACAGGATTTGGCCGTTTGGTGAAATAAGACACTCTGCTGCTGTTTTTTTTTTAATCTGTGTGACAGTGTGAATAATCAACTAATGTCAGAAGCAGCAGAAAAGGCGGCTTTCCTCGGTGGTCTTGTTGTGACTTTCAAGGAGCAAATGCACACTGATATTCTCGTTATACCTGGTGAACAAGGTCCACCCATACCAACCCACAAAGCCGTCTTGGTTAGTAACTTGTCTATTGTTGTTGCCCTATTGTCACAGTTCCGGTCTCAAAGACATTATATTATATATCTAGACACGTGTTCTTGGGTTCTATCGTAAGATTGCATCAATGTTTCAGCATTCATCATTTGTTTGTTTTTTTTCTTTCCGCAGTCGGCGAGATCAAAGGTCTTCAGGAACATGCTAGATTCTGATGAATGCAAGGCCTCATCAGAGGAATCAATCACACTCCCGGATTTGAACCACCAAGAGCTCAAATCTCTTCTCGAGTTCCTCTACAGCGGAAACCTAAATGCTCCATACAATCAATACCGAGCGCTCTACCTAGCTGCAGATAAGTACGACATTGTATATCTGCAAGACGTATGCCGAAACCATTTCATTGCATCTCTCAGCTCGAGGAACGTCCTAGACATCCTGGAGCTCGCCAGCATTCCTTCTGATACAATCTTGAAAGACGCTGCCATCAATCACGTTGTAAAGCATATGGAAGAAGTGGTTGTTCCGATGAAATACGAGACTTTTGTGCAGAGGAACCCTAATCTAGGCGTGGAGATCACTAGAGCTTATCTAAGAGCGACCAAAGCTAAAACCAAAGACCATGTAGCTGCCACATCTGCTTTTAATCGCTCTACTCGCTTGTTCTGATGAACAAAGCCGCTTGCCTAAACGCATATCGATCTCACTTGCATAAACAAAGCTGATGATGGCTTCTTCCTTTTTTTCGTTTCTTATAAGTGTGATTTTTTTTAGAAAATACTTGTTTATGGGTTGATTGATCCAATATGCAATACCTTCTATTATGAATAAGTATAGTAAATCTGTTTTATATTCTCTTCTTTTTAATTCTTATAGTACTAGTCTGTTAGAGTGAGAGGAAAGAGCCAATAAATATCCATTTCAAACAACACCAAGCCATACTGATTTTGTGTATTTTTGCCAAACCAAATGGGCAAATCCACACATAGATATGATGAATGACAAGAAATCAAAAATATTACTATTATATATATATTCTTTTTTTAGTTTTGTTCAGAATTTAAAGAATAGTAGAGTAATAAATTTGGAGATAAGAGTTGGGCCTTGAGTATTATTCCAATCATTGGGAATCCTGAATAGGAGTGATTGGCATCTTGCCACCGTAGATGTCGGGAAGTTGAGTTTCGTCGATGTCTTCAAGCAGCGTCGGAGTGAGTTTCTTGTTCTCCACGAAAACAATCTGCCCAAACCCCATACAAAAATTTACAGTCCAAGTTTTAAAACAAAGACACTATATTAGATGGTGTTGTTGTGATTGAGCTAGATTACCTTTTTCTTGGTGTTGCTGTCAATAAACGGGTAAATCACCTTCCAGGCGGTCATGAAAATGTAGGGCGCATGAACTATATAGAGTTTCCCTAGTCTCTCTGGGTAGCAATCCTGAAAAGAACAGAAATGAACAAAAAACAAAGATGGCTTTATTGCATATCAATTTGTGTCAGAATCAATCTTTAAGTGGGGTTCCGCAATGTTTGCCAAAAGAGGATACGATCATGACAGTTTTTATTTCCTTATCATTATCGTTTATATATCTATCTATATATATATATTATAGTTTAAATAGTAGTATTATATAGTTGGGGTCTACATTTTCTTTTCTTTTAGGGATCCTTTGAACTCTTTTAAAGTATTGAGATCGGCATAAAAAGTTGTGGTTTACCTGCAAAGTTGAAAGAGCAGCAATGTAGCCGCGGATGTCACAATTAGAATATCCCCATCCTTGGAGATCTCCTATGGTTATGAACTTTTCTTGACCTCTTGGCATTCTTAACATGTAAAAAAAAAATGTATTAGAGGCTAAAGGGTTTGGTTTAGTAACCACTTAAAAAGATTTCGACTGATTATAAAAATCATCACATATATAAACCTTGCACATATCTTCTCCAGCGTGTAGACAACAAAACCTGCCCGAAAACATCGGAGAAGATAAAAAAAGAAAAGTGAGGTAAGGACTTATTAAGGATGTATAATAATAGTAATTAAGAAAGATTTGGTAAATAGAAAGGGGAAAGTGGTCTCACGTTTGAACTCCTCAGGGTTGCCTTTGGAAGGGTTATGTCTGTTCCCGAAGGCAACAACGATAGGTCGACCCATCTTGTCATGTCCCTGCATACACACTTTTTTGTGCGACAGATCATTGGCAATCTCTGATTCAGGTATGTACCCCTTTGGGAGAACACTTTTTTTCCAAGTCAGGTACTTGAGGAATAACGTTGAAGCCTTTTCAATGTCCATGTCACGCGCCCGCAGAAACCGCCTGATCATCAGGTCATCCACTTCCTGTCACCATCACCCGATCCAACAACATTCGTTAAATGGAGGCAACAAACAACACAAAAAAAAAACTAAAGTGTTCTCCGGACTGACTGCTGCTTCGAGTTTCTAACTGCCTTTGTTCTATTAAAGTCAACCCCCAAAGTTAAGGAACGTGAAAGTATTAGTTAGCTAAAGTGACTTTGTCGTTTTTGTCTCTTTTTTTTAAAGAACTAAAAAAAAAAATATAAAGATTTGAAAAATATAAAAACGAACCTTAGTGGAGGGATCTTGTCGGTCGCAAAGAGCTCTCATGATGCCGACTTTGCTCCTCTCGATCTCATCTTCGATCAACGGGCCATTCTCGTGCTCAGCTGCTGGTGCTGGTGCTACACTCTCTACCACTTGTTGCTCGTTCTGCTCCTTCTTTTCCATTCCGTTTCTTTGGGACAGATCTCGAGATTGGTGAGAGAGTGAGAAAGAAGGAGTTTGGATCGATCATAAATGGAGACAGCTGAAGGGGGGAAAAAGTATTATTCAATACAGTTGGGCTCCTCTCCCCGTCAACGGTGACACCCACCTACTCTACTCATTTATTGACTTGTTCGTTCAAGTACGCATTTCATTTCACAAAAACAAAATAAAAGGGAGAAGACGATCCTGCCACTCAAACTCACGACCATTTGGTCTCGCTTGGGCCTTTTGGGCTCACGTTCAATTTTCTCAAGGTGTTGCTTGCTTCGCTTTACTTTTTCTTTGTTAGGCCCAAAATGGGGCGCACGCTCATAGCCCATGCCCATGACATAAGCTCCTGTGTGTGTACACAATACATATGGTGCTTTTGTTGTTGTCAAGATATCATATATGCCGAAACTATTCAAACCGAATACGGGAGAAAATTATGATTGGACCAAACTCTTGAGGTCTATCAATTTCTATCCAGCCCACCCTAAAAAGAAAGTATATACACTTTTAAAAATGTGAGTGCTACCAACAAAAATTGCAGTATATAACAGTTGTTACGGAATATAAGTACACAATACATGTCATGTAATAAAAAAAAAACTAATCAACCTTTAACATTGACCATAAACCTACCTAAACCTTTACAAATATCAAACTTAAACAGTATGAAACCTTAACCCCATCTTTTACCCGAAACCTTATAAACACGTTACATACGTCTTTGAGCACTAACTTCACTTCTACCTTATGTACCAAATCAAACCTTAAGTATTAACTGTGTTAGCGTCAGAGCATTTAAGGATATGCCACCGTGGTTTCCGAATATAGAAGGATCTCTATTGAGTAAAAGAGTCGTAGGATGGTTTTGTTGAGTCTATTTTCTCTTCTAACGCCTATTGGGTTGATGTTTAAAGTTCATCCTCAGTAATTAATTTATATACATGATGTTTATTACTGAATAAAATAAGTTTACAATTGGATAAGATTTCTATTTAAATATTCGAATTGTTACTCAGTGGTTTAAAAGTGAAACCCTACACAACGAAAGGGTACGTCAGAATCAAATGAGTTAGTTTTCTGTTATGTTCATTACTTATAAATAATTACAATTGACGATGTTTAAATATGCGATATCTTGTTTAATATCTTTCCACATGTAGCACAATAAACGGATCCGCTTCGCTGCAAAATATTTTGTTTAATATCTTCTCATTGCATGTACCAACTAATAAGTACAGGTACAAAGATAATTTAGTCAAATTAAAATTCATCAAGCAATGATTTGCCTGATGAATAATAATGCTAAAGGGTGTAGCTAGCTATTATTATTCACATACACGTACAGTTCGTCCCACGCCTTAAACAAAAAGGCATTCATCGAAGTGATACTACTGTCGATTATCCGATGAAATGTGATTTTTATAACCGGAAGCAAGCGAGGATGAATGGGTGATAACGGCTACATTTACTGGTATAGTGGTATTGGTTGGACAGCTCTGTGACTGTGATGTGCGATTGGCGGTTGCCTTTCAGAAATGGCAACGTCATCGCCACTAAAGGTGTTTCTTAAATCATATAGTTTAGGTTCGGATTATTTGTTTCTCTTTTAAGTCGTTACAAAACATTATCCTAAAAAAAGTTTTCGATTGGTTCAGCAGTTATTAAATCATAGTTTTCCATTTGATTTACTCATATATCGAACATCTTTTGTAGTCACTACGAGAAATAAGTATATACGCATACAAAAAAAAGGGAAAGTAAGCATGTTATCATAACAAACATAAAACTTTAATAAACACTTTTTAAAGCGTTTATGAATTTTGAAATTAAACTTTCAGCCTAGTATAACACAACTAGTTACAAAAGAACAAAAATATCGACAACATCGTATTTCGAATCTTATTTTTCGTTTGGTATTTTTTTCTTTTTTTCGTTTGGTTATATGTATGGTCTGCAGAATAAATTTTTTAAAAAGTAAGTGGGAGTAGGGAAACGAACATGCATGTGATCACAGAAAAGCAAATACATTTCTGAGCTGTTCAATCTTTACATACTGCAGCAGTATGTCTACCCCTGGAAATGGAAACTAAACCCCAATTTTTCTTATCATATTATTTTTCTTTTGTATGTTTTCGAGTTCGACTATGGGCTTTCCTTTCAATAGCTGATTCACAATTATATTATTTTGTCGCTAGTACAGGTAATACTTTCTAAAAATATTAAAAATATATTCGAGGCCCGGCACAATAGTCCAGACGATGGTGCTTTTCATAAAGCAGTCACTTTCCACACACTTCTTCCCCTTTTCTTCTCCAACGGTCGGCGAGTCAAATCTTACTATTCCATTTTTTACAGCTTATCTCGGCCAAGACATAATATTTGAACTGTTGGGTTGAGGTCTATAACGTTAAAATAAATTGGGACCCGCTTTCTTTGTTGGCCGAAAACCTCAAGAACAAAAGACAACTCAGTACTCAGGACCATAAATCTCCATGATTACTTATAACTTAATCCAATTCAATAATACATCTGATTCACAACTACGATTCACGAAACTAAGCTGTTTCGGTTTTCAGAATGAGTAATAATAATTGCCGTCATTATAAGTTAAAAAATTAGAAAATGACAAATCAGCTCAACATGCTACTAGTATATTTTTAAAGTTTTGGAGTTTCGGAATATAAGTATAATAATAGTAACGAAACAGAATTATTAGCGTGGGTTTTGTTACATGATTAAAAATAATAATGTACCTATCACAACAACAACTGGTAGCGTAAATTAAAAAACTGGTTTAAAGAAGATCATCGTTATCCAGAAATGATTCCCTCTATGTTTCCTTCATTTAAAAAACAAGTAAAAAAAAACAGAGCTTTCGAGACGTTAGGCGTCTTTTCTACTTTTCTCTCTCCTTTATAAAAACCACTCCTTTATCCCGTTGAGCCACTCACACTATCCATTGCAGAAGAAAAAGAAAAATGGAAGGGAAAGAAGAGGATGTGAGAGTGGGTGCGAACAAGTTCCCAGAGAGGCAACCGATAGGGACATCGGCTCAGTCGGACAAGGACTACAAGGAGCCACCACCTGCGCCACTGTTCGAGCCAGGCGAGCTCAGTTCTTGGTCGTTTTATAGAGCTGGAATCGCCGAGTTCATAGCGACTTTTCTCTTTCTTTACATCACGGTGTTGACGGTGATGGGAGTGAAGAGAGCTCCGAACATGTGTGCCTCCGTAGGAATCCAAGGCATCGCTTGGGCTTTTGGTGGCATGATCTTTGCCCTCGTCTACTGCACTGCTGGAATCTCTGGTAAATATCGAGACTTTGACCTAGTAAAAGTAGCTAACTTTATAACAGAGCAAATTTGGTCTTTTTCACTCACTCTGTTTTTGTGTGTGTGTTTTGTCAGGTGGACACATAAACCCAGCGGTGACATTCGGTCTGTTCTTAGCTAGGAAGCTTTCACTGACGAGAGCTGTGTTCTACATGGTGATGCAATGCCTCGGAGCCATCTGCGGTGCCGGAGTTGTCAAAGGCTTCCAGCCAACGCCCTACCAAACCCTCGGAGGAGGAGCCAACACTGTCGCTCCCGGCTACACCAAGGGATCCGGACTCGGTGCTGAGATTATCGGCACCTTCGTCCTTGTCTACACCGTCTTCTCTGCCACTGACGCCAAGAGAAGCGCGCGTGACTCCCACGTTCCGGTAACCCTATTTTGCTTTGTTTGTTTTTTGGTCTTTGATGATGATTATGTGCTATTTAACAACTTATATGGGGGACATTTTGCAGATTTTGGCTCCACTCCCAATAGGATTCGCTGTGTTCTTGGTTCACTTGGCGACCATTCCCATCACCGGAACCGGCATTAACCCAGCTCGTAGTCTAGGAGCTGCAATCATCTACAACAAGGACCACTCTTGGGATGACCACTGGATTTTCTGGGTGGGACCATTCATCGGAGCTGCTCTTGCGGCTCTCTACCACCAGCTTGTCATCAGAGCCATTCCATTTAAGACCAGAAGCTGATTCACTTTCCTTGTTAGATTCCTTGTTTTCTTTTTTTGTCCTTTTTCTATAGTTCACTGTTGTTGCTTATCTTCTTGGTTTGTATCGGTGCCTGAAAATATTTGTCATTTTTTTTTTTTTTTTTT
>KE155333.1:237145-256040 GCA_000411075.1 Sisymbrium irio
TGCTTTGCTGTGGATGATCTGGTTTAATTTTTAACTTCTAATGGAAGTTTAATTCATATATGGTTGCTTTCTTACGGTTTTAGCTTGTCGTAGTTAGATTCGAGAAATGTTTCGCTTTACCAATAGAACAAGACCAAAACTTATAACATTGGTCTAGCTTCGGTTTGGGTTTGAATTTAGCCCATTTATCCATAAGACCATTTTACATTGGACCTCTTTTGGGCTCAATAATCTAGCATGGAATTGGGAACATAATTACATTTGGACGACAATACTATTTATATTCTGATCCATTAGGATTTCGGACCGTTACAACAAATATTTTACACAAAATGTTTTTCTCCAATAAAGCAAGTCAAAAGAGAGATTGTTTGTTTCGATGGATGGCCAACCAAAGCTGTGAGAGAAAACATTCAAATGTTGTTTAATCCTTCGTTAACTCTACAAAGTTAAACAACACCTCGTCAAAGTGGATTACACACTGCATTACTTTTTGTCTTCAATTTATGTGGATTTCGCTTTTTTTTTTCTTTTGATTGGAAACTCACTATGATTTTTTTAAAAAATATAGATTATTTAATTATAAATATCTGAAATTTTTATAATTTTCTTAATAATATGGATAAGTTACCTGCGTGGATGTTTGGTGCTTACTGCAGCAGAGAGATTGACTATTTTTCAAGTCTATTTTTCCTTGTGAGGTTCACGTGGTGGGTTGCTGGCTCAACGGCAGTATTAATACATCATGTGTAATATTCATGTACTGTACTGTACTGATACTGATTGATACACAGAAACATAAATATATATATTGTGCGTGTGTAATGAATCCATAAACTGTTACAAACAGTATAACTCGGTTAGTATGAATGCATGGTTCAAGGGCGGTCCAACTCCCAACCATCTACCAGTTTATTAATATAATCATTGACCATGATACAAGAAAAAGAAGAGAAGAAGACTCAAAAGCTCACTAAAATGTAAAAATATGGTTGGTCGGCATGCTCAAGAAAATATTTTGACTTGTTTATTTAAAACTTACTTGCTCTGAATATGTATGTAAAGCCCAAAATAAATCAAAATTAAGTCATTTTCATCTATATGTACACAGTTAGATACACAACTTTAGACTTACCGCTTAAAAAAAAAAAAAGCATATACACATATAGCCATTAATGGGTAAGCTAAGTATTTTAATGACTCGCTCAACTAATTATACGGCCTTCTATATAGGTGAGCTACTAACCTACTTTGTCTCATATCGATCAACAAAAAATAAAAAAGGCCTTTCTTTTAGTCCTAAACCGGGTGACCTAAAGTACGCTTATTTACACATTGATCCCCGCCATTGATATACAATGTCCACCAATATTCATTATGTTTACATACTAATTTAATAATACTATTAACCTATCTATTTAAATTAATTACATATTGAATTATGACTCATTGTCATAGTAAATGTAACAGTATATCAGAAAAAGATGGTTCGAGTGGAAACCTTTTATCACGACTCTTGTGATGTGGAGTTTTATAGTTTCATGGGGATGATGATAAAGTGAGAACCAGGGTCGTAATTGTTAGAAATGATAGTTTAAGGATAAATTCGTAAAAAGGTGATATTTGATTGGAGTGATAACATATTTTTGTTGTGACTTGAATTGGCGCATTTAAAACAAGAAAGAGCCTTCCCTCTCTTTCTTTCCAAAAATAACTAAAAGCTCTCTCTCTATTCTCTCTGTTCGCTATCAACAAGACTCAAGAGAGAAATGTCTCCGGCGAAGAAGAGCCGAAGTTTTCCTCCGATAAGCGAGTGTAAGAGTGGAGAGTATGATTCGATCGCTGCAGATCTCGACGGGACTCTTCTTCTGTCGCGAAGCTCCTTCCCTTATTTCATGCTCGTGGCCATTGAAGCAGGTAGTCTCTTCCGTGGATTGATCCTCCTCCTGTCTCTCCCGATCGTCATCATCGCTTACCTCTTCGTCTCCGAAGCTATCGGTATCCAAATCCTCATCTACATCTCCTTTGCCGGCATCAAAATCCGCGACATCGAACTCGTCTCTCGCGCCGTTCTTCCACGGTATACATCTCCATCTTCAACGCTTCATCTTCTTCTCCGTTGATATTTTGGAATCTCATCGTTTTGAATCTTTAGGTTCTACGCGGCGGATGTGAGGAAAGACAGTTTCGAGGTGTTTGATAAATGCAAGAGGAAAGTTGTGGTGACTGCGAACCCGATAGTGATGGTTGAGCCATTCGTGAAGGACTATTTGGGAGGAGAGAAAGTTTTGGGAACAGAGATCGAAGTGAACCCTAAAACGATGAAAGCCACTGGGTTTGTGAAGAAGCCAGGTGTTCTTGTTGGAGATTTGAAGAGGTTAGCCATCTTAAAGGAGTTCGCTGACGAATCACCTGATCTTGGCCTCGGTGACCGCACCTCCGATCATGATTTCATGTCCATTTGCAAGGTACTACAACATATACGTCCGACGATCTCCTTTCTCAAAGCTTCTTTTACGTTTCTTGAATCTCTAAGAGTTTAAACCCCCCGATTTAGGTTAAGTCGAGTGAATAACTTTTTTTTTTTTTGGTTTTAATGTTAAGAATTGTTGTCTGATAACTTAAAAGCATATCGTAATCAAAGAACTAAGAGCATCATTATAGGGAAAAAGTCTTAATGAGTTTTTAACTATATTTTACTAATTAAATTGAGTTAAAAAACTTAGTTAAAAACCATTAGTATTTATGTTCTACATTTCAAGATTCTTATTATGGGTCTTGAGAGAAATGAAAGAGTTCGAGAGGAGAGAGAGAGAAGCAAATCGAATATCATTGGTTTGTGTTGTTTTTAACTCTTTTCTAAAACAAATTTTTCTCCTTGTAACACGTGTCAATTAAAACTCGGTTCTTCAACCTCTTGTTTAAGACTCGGTTGTACTTTAATTGATCATTTTTCATTTTCTTAAATCACTTATTTAACTAAGATCTATAATTAAGATGTTGCGATAAAAATGGTCTAAGTACTTGAAAACAACAAATAAATGCCGTAGGACCTATTAATGCCGCGTTGCGGTCTCACATGATCTAGTGGGAAGATAAATATAATTTCTCCATACGGCCTTCACATGATCTATTTACTTTTTGCATATACTGTTACGTCCACATTATTTATTTACTTTGTATGTATATTAAAGACACGCATGAACCTTTTTTGGGGTAAAATAATAAGACACGCATGAACTGATCTAGATTAAGTAGTCTTATAATGTTGTAGACATTTTTTAAAAACATACAAAAAAAAACTCATCTGCATACGTATATGTGAATTCAAGAAAGGAAAGTAACAAGTTTCCAGTGAGTCAGTGACAAAAAGTAGAATAGAATAAAAGTACTAGTAGTTTTCATAAATGCTTTCAACCTATCACCAACTACCATCCCCACATAAGTTGGATGGTCTATTTAATGAACGGAACCCATATGTCAACATTTTTTTTCTTCTCGTAAACCCTGTAACGTTCAGTATTTTACCAAATTTCTTACTGTAATAGTGAAACTTTGGGATCTTTTATAGTTTTATATGATTGGTAAGGAGTTCTTTTTTTTTGTGTCACAGGAAGGTTACATGGTGCACGAGACCAAATCAGCCACAACAGTCCCCATAGAGCGTCTCAAGAATCGAATAATCTTCCACGACGGTCGTCTAGTTCAACGCCCGACGCCGTTAAACGCCATAATCATTTACCTTTGGCTTCCTTTCGGCTTCATGCTCTCAATCTTCCGCGTCTACTTCAACCTCCCTTTACCCGAACGCTTCGTTCGTTACACTTACGAGATCCTCGGTATCCACCTCACAATCCGTGGCCACCGTCCTCCGCCTCCTTCCCCCGGCACACCTGGAAACCTCTACGTCCTTAACCACCGCACCGCCCTTGACCCCATTATCATCGCCATTGCTCTCGGCCGTAAGATCTCTTGCGTCACTTATAGTGTTTCTCGCCTCTCCCGGATGCTCTCACCCATCCCTGCCGTCGCTCTGACCCGGGACCGTGCCGCTGATGCTGCCCGCATGAGAAAACTCCTCGAGAAAGGTAACTGTAACACCAATCGTTGTTACTCTCACTCTGTTTATTAGATCATTGATTTCACACTCTTATGAATTCGTCCAATGTGAAAACATAATATGACCTAAGTCTTCATCTATTGTCACGGTCGCATAAACTTATAGTTTGAAGAATCAACTACTTTGTAAATAGAGAGCAAAAAACAGAGCATCTCTCTGTTTTTCGAGACATTAGGTCTAGTCTGAAAATTATATAACATGCATGTCAACGGTCATACACATGATCATTTGTTGAATCATACACATTACGTCTGTATAAAAGTAGAAAACAGAGCATCTCTATGCTTTCTACAGATAAATGGTATCAGCACTATCATCATCATCATATGTCTTTTATCATTTTGCAACAGGTGACTTAGTGATCTGCCCTGAAGGCACGACTTGTAGAGAACCGTATCTACTACGATTCAGTGCTCTATTTGCAGAGCTAAGTGATCGGATCGTGCCTGTGGCCATGAACTGTAAGCAAGGGATGTTCAATGGAACGACAGTCAGAGGTGTAAAATTCTGGGATCCTTACTTCTTCTTCATGAACCCTAGACCTAGCTACGAGGCCACTTTTTTGGACCGTTTGCCTGAAGAAATGACAGTAAACGGCGGCGGTAAAACTCCAATCGAGGTGGCTAATTACGTTCAGAAGGTGATCGGTGGAGTATTGGGATTCGAGTGCACTGGACTTACTAGAAAGGATAAGTATCTTTTGCTTGGAGGCAACGACGGGAAGGTTGAGTCTATCAATAAGACCAAGTCCAAGGAGTAATAAATCCAGTTACTTACTGCTTTCTGCTATTTTACTTGGGATTGAAGTTAGGTCTTTCTGGTTTTGGCGATTACTTTTCTTTTCATGGATTGTTGAAAGAAAATGCTTAGTTGAATATGCACGGATAATGAATTACATTTGAATCAACATACCGTACTTAAATGTACTTTACTATTGCCGTCTTTGTTAATGATTAGAATATACTCTAAAATATAAAAGAAAAATAAAGAATTCAATAACTTTTTTTGGCACCGTGGCACTGGCAAGTATTGTCGTCTTACAAAACTGCATGCACTGATGTTAAGAGAGTTGATTGAATGAAGTGAAGGACACCAACAACCACAACGGAGGTGGATATTCCGTTGTTAAAGTCCCATGTCAAAACGAGGGTTTCAACTTTCAAATCATTGAAATGATTCGTTTCAAAAATCATTCAAACGAGTCATTTCAAAAGACAAAAGAGAGGACAAACGTTCAAGAGAACTATCATATTTTTGTAGAGAAATTCTGGATTCTTTGTTGATTCATTGCATAAACGATAGAACGTACGTGAGATATATATAATTTTTTTAAGAAAAACCAAACAAGGAAAGACTAAAAAGCAACGGCTACATTCCAAAAAACATAACAAGTAACGTAGTGTAAAAGACTGGAAAGTGACTAGTAGTCCTTGGATTATTGTCTTTAATGATTCGTGAATGATTCCCCCATTTGGAAGGCGCTCAAGCCATTGTAATTAGAGTAACATTTAGTCAAATAAAAGCATTTTGAGTTTTGGACTACGGAAAAATGAAATGAAACATCAGTTGTTCATTGTAATCGTTGATTCAACATCTTCCTAAGATCTTATTAACACCCTTGGCCTATTCAACAGACAACCAGTTTCTCTGTGGTTTCTTGTGAATACTTTCGCTCTTTCATTGGTAAAATACGACTAAGGCCTGATGAATTACAATGTATTTATTTTCGAGTATATATATGATTTAAGATACAATGCATTATACATTCATTAAAGAAAATATTAATAGAAAAAGAGAAGAAAACAACCAAGTAATTACTAATCGGAGTGTATATGCTTACAGTTTCATATCGAGCAGAAACCATAATCGTATTTCTGTCCACAATGTTTTTTTCTTTGTAATAAAAAAAAAGTGTATATAAATGAGAGACGTCGTTATTGGCTTTAAGCAACAGTAACTTCCGTATTCAAGTAAACGGCGACGCCTCCAGCAGTGACGCCGGTACATTTGCCGTTAACAACACCGTCACTCTTGGCCGCCACTAGAGTCTTGATGATCCCTTGGAGGTCCCTCTTATGCAGATTAACCAGAAGTCCGTTCTTCATAAAAAGCGTCAACGACATCTTCTGCTCCACTTTGTGTTCCGGAACCACCGTAAGTCGATGACGGAGAAGCACCGCCGCCGCAATGGTCTTCATCTGAAGATACGCCAAATCTTTTCCGAGGCAGATTCTCGGTCCGGCGTTGAATGCCACGAACCGATATTGATCGTGGTTGATGAACTTTCCGTCGATCGGCGAGATCCATCTCTCCGGGATAAACTCCAGACAATCTTCTCCCCAAGTCGACTTCATCCTCCCCGCCGCGTAAATCGAGTAACTCACAGAAGATCCCGCCGGAACGAAAGTCCCGTCCGGTAAAACGTCGTCGTTCTCGACGTGTTTTGAATCTTCCGGCACCGACGGGTAAAGCCTGAGCGTCTCTGAGAGCGCCGCCTTCAGGTATACCAAACGGTCGATTTCGTCAAAACCTAACGGCTCCTCTGTCCAAGACGCGGGGTTCTCACTGCCACGTGTCTCGATCAGAACGGTGCATATCTCGCGGACGATTTTATCCTCGACGGTTGGATGCATCGTGATAAGCCAGAAGAACCAGCTCAGCGCAACTGATGACGTGTCACGTCCAGCTAGGATGAAGTTAAGCGCCACGTGTTGGAGGAAAGTGTCGCTGTATGCTTCTTTCTTTTTCATCATGAAGCGCGAGAGGAGATCGTCGTGTCCCTGGCCGGCCCCACTTTCTTGCTGACTCATCAATTCCTGCTTACGTGTATTTATGACTTTTGCTAAATATCCGTCGATTTCTCCTAAGCTTCGCTTCAAGCTCACTTCTAAGCCTAGTCCAAGCCATTTCTTCAGCTTCCACAGAAACTCCGGCAAAATAAACCGTTGAAGCGATGCTTCTGTCGCTCGGTCGAAAGCCGTGGCAAAATCATTCTCGGGAAGCCCCGGTGCGCACGTTCTTGTGTCCTTACCGAACGCCAATCCGCATATGTTATCAAATGTGAGCCGGAGTATCAAGTCCTGGAGATCAACCGGCTCGGATTTGGCTTGAGCCGATTCAAGAATTGGACAGAACCGGAGTTTAATTCCTTTGTTTACCCACCTTCCCATGGCTTGCCGCAACGTTCTGATTTATACATATTAGTAAACCGAAGATCATTAAGGTTCGATTTGATAAATTATTGTAAATTTAATAACCGTAAAATAGCCCTAGGGGATAAATGCTAACCGATAATTGGATTGGAGAGGAATAAATGCCAACCAATAGATTGGACTGGTTTTTTTTTTCTTATGGGGCAAAATTGGACTGGTTGAATTACTATATATTAATGCAAACTAACATTGAACAGACGGGTTGTCATTGTACACTGTATGTAACTGGTAGAGAACCGGAGAGAAAGAGATTAAAAGAATTTGTGATGTATCAAGATATCAAATGGATGATACTAGTATATATTAAACCGAGCGGTTCGGTATATTAATTACCTTGTTGTGAATTCGAGAGCGGCGGTTTTGCGTTGGAAGAGCCAGGTGTCACCGTCGGAGTTGAAAATACCTTGACCGAGAAGGTCGTGGAAGACGGATTGCCACGTGGGACCTTTAGGGTAATTATCGAACCGGGTCTTGAGCATGTGTTCAAGATTCCTCGGGTCACACGTGACAGTCACAAGACCTTGCTTCCTTGCCAAGAAAGGTACTGCACAGATACAAGTCTGGTAAGTGCCGCCGCACGCACGCAGGTTCTCGGTGATCCATTCATGCATCCTGTCACGCTGTTCTATCAGACCAGGGAGACTGCCCAGTACAGGCCAGACACGGGGACCCTTTAGCCACCGCGATATCCTCTTGAACCATAGCCAATACGCTGCAACGACCGCTACAAGAAGCATCACATTGGATATTTCCATGTAACTCTTTGATTAATATTTCCGGGGAAACAAGAAGGAAAGAATGTAGTGGTGATCAAAAAGAGAAGTGAAAAGATGAAGGTTGGATGCGAATGAATGAATTTTCCGTGAAAATTTATAGGGAGGAAAATGACGAAGAGCTTCTCTCTCTGATTTACAATCTGTCACTCCTAACTATCAGAATCAGACCTTCATTTATGATTCCGCGGTTCTCGTTGAGATATATTGGTTTTTATATATAATGAGAGATTTTTCCGTTTTGGATGTCAGGAAGTGGTGAAGTGGTGTGTTTTATGCTTTGCTGGTACCTAATTTTGCAGCGAAAGGAATAGTTTCATTAAATGAGTTTTTCATTAAATGATCATATATAGATGTATGTCGTATGTAGCTGTGTGGTGAATTAAATGGGATTAGTTGAGAACATAAGGCACAAAAAAAGATGGTGGGGAAAAAGAAGAAAAAGTCGTCTATTTTTTAATTTAGAAGTTTACGGGCTAAAAGTTAACACATGTTTTAGTTTGCTGGTGAGATAGGTTTAATTAAGATCTAATCTTTTATAGGTACAGCTACAAATGATATTTGAGTTTTTGCTTTCGTTTACTTAGTTGTTTCAGTTTGAGAATATTTGGTTTGTTTTAGTAAATCAAATGAGTTTCGAACTGAAGAAAAAGCTACGAACTAGACAAATTTATTTTCGGTCTAGTTGAATTTTCTTCAAGCTGGATTTAATTGGTTGACGGTTTTTATCGATTAAACTACTGTATGTCAACATTCATGTATCAATTAGTTCGTTTCAAAGTTCGGTTCAAAAACTCTATTTAGGTACATCTCCTTTTATAAACACTACATGATTCAAAAATTAAATTTGTAAGCTACGTGAGAACTTCCGCACGTATAGCAGAACTTTTATTTTTGTTAATAACTTTTTGAAAAAATAACAAGGAATCATTTTGATATTTCCTTAACTATACTTCCTCGTTTTGGGTTATCGGTTTCGGAATTTGGTAAGCAGCTCCAGACCTAGACTAGAATCTACTTTCGGAAAACACTTCTCTGAGTTTCTTCTCGTTAAGCCTACTAGAAACACTTCTTGTGTCACTATTTTGACTTTTTTAGTTTCTCCTTTAATGCTCCTTTTTTTATCTTCGATTTTTACTGATGAAAATACTCAAAATCTCAATGTTAACCAAAAACTGAAAAACAGTGGGGCATGGCACCGGAATATTATGTCATTGACTGGGATGCGAAAGTCAAAAGTATTATGGTGACTTCTTTACTCTGCAACTCGTAATATTTCATTTTCTTTTTGCTGGTTTTAACATCAAAAGGCCAAACGGGTAACAAAAATATTATATATATATATATACACATATATACATGGAACATGCAAATTTGGTATTAAAAATTCTAAAGTTTTGATCATTAATTTTCCCTAAGCATATATAGATTTACAATACTAGACTTTCTAATAACTATTAATGTGCATGATCGAGTTCGGCTTATGTTTTGTAATCACTGATATATTATTGTAAAACAATCATAATTGTTTAGCATACAAACAAAAAAGAACCTTCGGTTTGTAGTAAATGGAACATAAAGGTAGGTGTATAGTAGTGAAGATTAGATGGCTTGCCAACCTAACAATGCAATTCTAGAAAAATCATTTATCAGTTATCACTCATAGTTGACTCTGTTTTAATCTATTAAACCGATTTCACTAAATGAGACAGGATATTATATTTACTTTATGGAATTGCAATGTCATTTACTAGAAATAAATATCTCTCTGATAAGCTCTTGCACTATACTGAAATGAAGTTATATTTTATCTACTTCCCGAGAGCTTACATGTCAATAAAATTTAGGTGCATGGTCTCTGACTGCAAAGCGGCGGTTGAAGCTTTATCTATGTCAATTTTTGGCCACGTTACTGTTCGATTACATACGAGTAGTTGACACTTCTTCCGCTTACACGTGGCCAGCATGGTGTTGATAACGCGTAGAATCAATTTCCCGAAAGAATGGCTCTACCGGAATACTTGAATTGTTGTGGAGTATCTTGTCTCGTTCCTTCCAAAGAAAGTAGATAGTTGTTGGCTTTTTCACTTTTGGCCTCATAATCTAATTATTGAGGAGGCAAACGTTTGAGCCCCTGTTTTTGTTCTGTCTCTTTCCCTTTGTATGGTCTTTGGTGGATTTTGTCAATGCATGTAATTTCGGATAACTTCTGTAGGTTAATAAAAATTTCCAGATTATCAGAACAAAAAATGAAATGAAACTATTCCATTCTGAACCAGTCGAACTCTAATCCACCATGTGACATATATATAGTACTAGGAGACGAATAATATTTGTTATCAGGTGAGAGGTGATGTGCATGTCCTCAAAATCTATCTAGTACTATGTAGTTAATTTGCAATCCAAACAACTATCACAGAATATCATTCTGAATTAAAGACATTCACCAGCTGAAGCTGATAGATTCAAACTGAAGATTCTCAGCCGAACCAAAGGAACATATCTTTGCAACCTCTTGTCTCATCTTCCGCGGACCGCACACAAGAACTCCCACGCTCGAACCCTTTAAGCCAACTAGAAGCTCTGCTTTCACACATTGAACGGAGTGAGAACTTAGGAAAAGTAAAAATACTACGACGTCTGATACATGTATGGAAATGTTATATAAAAATCTCAATTAGACTTACTGCTAAGATTAGGCCTTTCTCCGTAATGAATGCTGGTGGATTGTGATAGCAACTGTTGTGGTGAGTTCTCGTTCACCAACAGTGAAAAAACTTCGACGGCTTGGTCATTTTTCGTATTGTACCTCTTCTTGTTACACAGCACAGCGACTGAAGATGTAGCCACCACATTAACGGATATTGTTAGAAGGTAAATGATAGATTTATAAGCCGATGTGTACTTTTTCGAGCTTTGATCGATTGGGTGAATGTGATATCTTGTGATGATTCCGATGATAATAATAAAGATCACGAATGAAGAAGAGAGGATGGTAGCGAGACAGAGCCAGGAGTTGGGTCCGAGGATCGGTGAGATGGGTTGGTCTGAGACATACGGTTTGAAACATAGAGTCTTCGTGTTGTTCCTGTTGCGAGTTGGTCCTTTCTCCCGGGTGACGAAGGCTTTGATCTGGATATCTAAAACCGAGGAGATCTCGGTGGTCAGGCCGGAGATGGGTAGTATTAGGTCGAGCATGGAGAGGTCAGAAGACGTCCTAAACGCGCAGATTAGGGTCATTTTGGGGATTTTACAAGTGCTAGTTGACCTCATGTACATTAGGTCGCGAATTATGGAGATGAACGGCGTAATCCCACTGCCTCCACTCACCATCACCAGAGATTCATGTCTATACATGAAAAAAAAGACAAAGCATCAATGTTGCTTGTAACGCAGGAAACCGAATGCTGAACTTTTCCCGTTTGACGATTAGTTTATATTTTACCGTAAGAAATCCGTGGAACTAGGGCCGTATGGTCCTTCAACGGAAACAGTGAGTCGGTCAATCTGATCAGAAGAAGAAAGCATCTGGTAAAGCTTAGTGGACCATTTGCCTTGGCCCTTGATCATAACACTTAGCTTCTCTGGTTCGAGTTTACTACTTGAAGTTATTGTAAATGGATGCCATTGAAGCTTCGAAATGCTCGGGATGTTTACGAATAATGTACTCGTCGGGCTATACATCAGCACTGTTATAACATTTAGCATATGGTTATTGTTACTTGAATAGATATTCATTTGAAGAAGAAAAAAAAACAGAGGGATAATTGTCAAAACTCACTAGGGTTTTTAGAGAAATTGAGCTCGACGGTGTCACAAGGAAGAACACGAGCAGAGAGTAGCTTGACATTATTGCGCGACTGGAGAAATCTCAAGAAACGATCGACGATGAAGATGTAGAAACTGGGAAAAGAGATCAACGAGTAAGAGATGCCGACGTGGAGGACGAAGAAGATCATGAAGACAATGTAGAGGTAGTGGGTATAGAAGAAGACTTCGAAGAATCTTCTCCTTATCGCCGGAAATGTGGTGGCCCACATCACAAGCCCGGCCACCAGAGCTATCTCTCCGGCTAAATTTGAGATACTGGTCCTATCCCACTCTAACATCTACAATTACACCAAAATTTGTCATGTTATATAATAGTTTTATCATTATTTTCATACCAAACAAGCTATATTGTAACACAAATCGAATTGAATAATGAAGAATAAAGTTAAGAAAGGAAAACGATATAAACTTTTTTAATCCAAAAACTTATATAGATACTAGATAGCCGATCAAAGACTAACCTGAGAGACTTGATTTGTGGATATCCAGTAGATAACGTAACAAAGACCGTGGCTGGTGAATAAGGTCATGGCCATATGACCGAGCCATATATGGTACTTGATGCTTGACTCTGACGTAAGCCCAATTGCAGCCAGCATAGACGAGCCACGCGCCACCGGATAGAACAAGAACGCCAAGCATATGTTCCCGGCTAGACCCAACCGTACTGCTATTAAGTCCAGTCTTGCTTCCCATCTTTTCAGTTTTGTCATAAACATACACATTGTGAGAAAAGAAACTTTTAATTTTGTCAGATAGCTAGTTAGCGAATAGTACACGTCAATGTCGATTCTGTAAATATACAAAAGATAGATCATAATTTGTTTATAAAAGGCGAAATTATTAAAGATATGATAATGAGTGATTCAGAGAATTACGGGCCACTCTATGACTCTATTATTTGTTTATTTGAGTTTCCTTTTTTTTGTCAACTTATTTGAGTTTCCTATATGTTGACTTTTGACTAAAGTTACACACTATTGGCAAAAAATAAAAACAATAAAGTTACACAGTAATACAATACAATTTCAGACGCAAAAAAATAAGAAAAGTTAGACACTAATTTTAAGACCGACAAATGCGTTATATTCAAGAGTGATTTAACCATATGAGTTATATTCAATTTGAACCTTTTTTTTTTTACCGTATCACAGAATTATAAGAAAAACATTCCTGTAAATAGTCAGTCAACTAAATATTAAGCAAAAGTGGTGCATGACTGGACATGAGCATTATAAACTATATTAATTGTGCATGTATATTTTTGCGATATAACAAATTAATCATGTTAATCGCCGAAAAGGAGAAACTATCTATAATACTTACAAGTTATCTCCATGATTTGCAGCTGATTGAGGAATGATGGTGACAAAAGTGTTGTAAATGTAATTGGTTAAGCTCCAAAGAAGAAGAGCCAAGAACATCGTCAATAATATAACCTCGGTCACTGTCACTATTCCTAAAGGTCCCTTCACTAACATTGGTCTTCTCAGTGCACTAAACTTGTTTCTCTTCTTCCTCTCCACCCCACTTTTAATTTACAGAAAAGAAAGAATATAATATTGATTTAATAAAAAAGCTGTTAATTACGTTTAAGTGTTTAATTACCTTTGAAATTGGTCATCACTAGTTTGTTTCTTCAAGTGAAGGTAGATACATCCCAGAAAAGCCAATAGAATCATTGGGAACATGTAAACCAAAAGGTTCACTCCTAATAGAAGAAAACCAAGTATACATATTTGATTGCTTATAAACTGATTGGAAACTGGATCAGATCTGATATGAATTAGTTACCTGGTTTCTCGAAGTAACTCGATTTTCCGAGCTTGGCACGCATGGATGTTAACCAGATCTTCTTGTAAGTAGAGGTTGGCATCATGATCCAAACCACCATAGTCCCCATCAAAATCGCCATCGTTAAGAGCTTAATCACCTTCATTGTCACTTCATTGATCATTTCTCCTAATCCCATATCACAAGAGATGAAATTCCGAAATACTAAGAAAGAAAGACACAGAGCGATATATATGGAGATTGCAATGGATAACAAACCCCATATCTATGCTATTTAAACGTACGTAACTTTCAATATTATTATATTTTTAATAATTTATTTATTTTTGAATTACATTTTCCTTTTATTACTGACTTATAATATGGGTGTTACGCAAGCGTGTGGTGGACTAGTGACAGGCACCCCCCCAGAAGGAGATATAATTCACGCTAGTTCGGACTCCAATTGGTATGGGGTGTTGCGCGATCTTCTCATCAACACACACTTAGTTGAACGAACCGAATTCGCTTCGAGAAGTCAATAAAGACTTAGAATCTAACTAAAACAGAATTTGAGTCTCTACATTATCCAAATACTTATGGGAGAATCAGTGAGATATATAACAAATTCTTGAAAGCATTCCGATGTCTGCAAGTTAGGATACCATCGATGGTATCTTTGATGCATTAATCGAATTAACCTTTACGTGGAACGAGTTATATTCAATTTCTTCTGATTCGTTGTTATATTAGTTTATCAAAAGTAACAAAAATAAATTATTTTAATTAATTTAAAATAATAAATTATTAGATTTCTTGCTATATTAGTTCAATAAAAAGAGGAATACTAAATTATACTTAACTAAGAAAATATAATACCTCACTATGTTAAAATTTATTAGATTTTGTATAAGAGAGTTATTCATCCAACGAATAAAAGAAGGTTGCTGATATGGATCGTAAAACAAGTACTGTTTTCGAGTAACATTGCACATCGATCGAGCACATATATATGTACAATTTTAAAAGAGGGAAAAATGTAATATCGCGGATCACAAATAAACAAAAGGTCAATATATACGTGCAATAAACTGAATATTTTGGGCTCAGCAGCCTCTGGAGTGTGTCTTTCGCACGTGGATGTGTGTCGATGTCTATTTGAACACGAATCTTTGCGTATATTCTAGACATATAGAGTTTTTTTTTAATATTTTTGACAAAAAGAAAATAGTTTTTGATACTTATACTAGAAGTCTATTCCTTTCGTTATAACAGAAAATCTTGAGTTTTAGTTACACACTAAATAATATCTGAGTTACATATATAATCGTAATAAATTGATGTGTATCTGTTAATTAGGTATGTGAGGTGTCAGTTATAATTACGTATTTGTGCTGTCTGCAAGATGGCATTGACGCATGAGTTACTTATGACATACATATATTAATTTATGTGGATCACATCTGGTTTTATGCCATATAAGCTAACTAATTTTGAGAAAATGGACCTTTTGCTAAGTAATTTCGTGAAGGGTTTGAACTAAGGAATAGAGATAGAACCCTATCCTATGACACAAAAAGATTTTATTATTTTCCAGCATTTAAAAATTTTACAGTACGTACGGATTACAAACGAAAGGTTGAGAAACTTTGGGGGGTGGGTATTTTCCCACTAAAACATTAACGGAGGAAAAAACCCGGAAATGTTAATTACAAGCACACCAAAATAGGTCAAATCACAGTCCCACCGCCTTATTAGCTTACAATCCAAGCAACTTCCACGGCAGATGAAAACCAGTGTTATATGAAATAAGCACTCACCAGCTGAAACTGATAGACTCAAAATGGAGATTCTTAGCCAAACCAGAGGAACATATCTTCGCAACCCGTTGTCTCATCTTCTTTGGACCACACACAAGAACTCCCACACTCGAACCTTCCACGTCAAGTAGTAATTCTGTTCATAAACCAATTACACGCACCTAATTAGGATAACAATACTCATATACATAGAGATAGAGATGTATAAACAGAAATCAGGCTATAAATATATTACTCATGAGGTTAGGTCTTTCTCCGTAATGCAGGCTGGTGCACTGCACTAGCGATTCCTGTGGGGAACTTTCGATTTCTCTCATGGAATTGTTACCCCATGAGGTTGGAGAAGACGTTGGAGATGGAACGTCGACGTTCTGGACCTGTTTATTTTCGATGTTACCGTACTTATTTTTGTTCCATAACATTGCTGCACTTGATGTCGCCATGATGCTCACGGAGATGACCAAGATGTATATAATATTTTCTGAAGTCCATGAATAGGTCTTGTAGGTGTTGTGGTCGATCGGGTAAATGTAATACCTAGTGATGATTCCGATAACTATCAGGAAGATCAGGAACGAGGATGCCAGAATTCCACCGAGCCAGAGCCATGAGTTTGGTCCGAGGATTGATGAGATGGGTTGGTCTGAAAGACTTGGTTTGAACCAGAGAGTTTTGATTTGCTCCGTTGTTGCTTGGCTTCTCGCGTCTTTCTCTCGGGTTATGAAGGCTTCAATTTTGATGTTTATGTCGGAGGATACTTCACTCTGGAGACCGGATAATGGCAAAACTAGATCGAGCATGGAGATTTCTGAAGAGTTCTTAAATGCGCAAATCAGAGTGATTTTGGGAATTTTGCATTTCTCGATTTGGTTTGTGGCGATCAAATCACGGATGATCGAGATAAATGGAGTTATCCCGCTTCCTCCGCTCACCATAACCAGAGCTTCATGCCTAGAACACCATTAAAAAAAAAACCATACGACATCAATGTTTCTTCAATCGCAAGCAATCAATTAAGTTTCATGCCTCTGCTAATTCAAATATCAAACTATATAATTCACCTTAAGAAATCAGTGGAAGCAGGTCCGTAAGGACCCTCAACAGAAACAGCGAGGTGGTCTATTTGATCAGAAGAAGAAAGCCTCTGGTAAAGCTTGGTTGACCATTTGCCTTCGCTCTTGATCACAACACTTAGCTTCTCTGGCTCAAGTTTGCTACTCGAAGTAATCGTAAATGGATGCCATTGCAACTTCGAAAGGCTCGGTATGTTCACAAACAATATGCTCGTCGGGCTATAAACTAAACCTGTTTAGCATATATAATAGCTTAGAAACTAGAACTTAATTTGAATTGCAATAAGAAAGTTATAAAATAAGATAAAGAAAATTAATATTCGGGGAACTCACTAGGATTTTTGGAAAAAGTGAGCTCGATGGTGTCGGAAGGAAGAATCCGAGCAGAGAGCAATCGAATATTGTCACGTGACTGAAGAAACCTTAGAAAACGATCGACCATGAAGATGTAGAAACCTGAGAAGGGGATGAAAGCGAAGGTTATGCCGACGTGGAGGACGAAGAAGAGCATGAAGACGATGTAGAGGTAGTGCGTGTAGAAGAAGACTTCGAAGAATCTCCTCCTTATTGCCGGATATGTGGTGGCCCACATCACAAGTCCCGCCACCAGAGATATCTCTCCGGCCAAGTTCGAGATAAATCTTGTATCCCACGCGAGCATCTGCAGTTGATTAATTAATTAATCGGTTTATTCGAATCTAAAGGTCGGCTCCAATTTACCAAATACAATTAATTTTTAAAGGTCTGTATTGATGAACTAATAGAACAACAAGTATGTTATATACCTCGGAGGTTTCATGCATAGAGACCCAATAAATGATGTAACACACACCATGCGCGGTGAAAATGGTCATGACGATATGGCCCAGCCAAATATGGTATTTGATGCTTGACTCCGAGGTCAGTCCCACCGCCGGTAGTATCGACGACCCACGTGCCACCGGTAAGAACAAAAACGCTAAACATATGTTTCCGATCAGCCCTAATCTATAGGCCGCTGAATTCAGCTTGGCTTGCCACCTTATAAATTCATCAAAATTTTAACTAAATCAATGGGACATATACTAAACTGTGTATTTCTCTTAATCTAAAAGATTTGTTATTGCGAATTATCATGTGATAAACCAAGATTTATTATGATATTGCTAGTATTTTAGTAATAGATCGAATTACACTCGTGTGTTTTTGTATAGTTTTTTCAATGATAAGAATAATTTCTGATAGATATATAAAAAACTACACATATAATCTAGTACTAATGGACTAATTAATCTTCAAATATAAGTTTAGTAGTTAAGTAGAAATCGATCCATAATTTGGAGTAACACAACCATATATATGGCTGATAGCCAAAGAAGAGAAAGAAATACTTACAAAGATTGGTCATGTGCGGCGGCTGATTGAGGAGTGATAGTGGCAAAGTTATTGCGCAAGTAAGTGATAAAGCTCCAAAGAAGAAGAGCCACAAACATAGCCAAAAACATGATCTCAGTAACTGAGACTATCCCCAATGGTCCATTCACCAACATTGGCTTTCTCAGAGCACTCCACACTCCTCCTTTCGTCTCCCTTTATTATGTTAGAGAAACAAATTGTAAAAAAATGATGAAAATTATACAACTAGTCTGTCAACATAATTCACCGGTTGACGCAGATGAGTTTCGTACCTATTGATACGGTGTTGATTCTTTAGTTTCTTGAAGTGAAGATACACACATCCCAAACAAGCTACGAGGATCATTGGGAACATATATTCGACGAGTGTCGTCCCTATATGTCGTGCAAACAAAGCAGACGATCTTACGAAAATAGTTTTAATCAAGTATTTTCTTAAAAAGTGTAAATATATAAAAACGCGACATAAAGCTTTATTTTGTGTTTAGCGTTTGCATATTGCAATTTGTATGCGTTGTTGTATCATAAAAAAATATGTTTTAACAATTAAAAAGAAAAGAACCGTAAACACAAACATTTACGTTTATAACAATCGGAGGTTCCTAGAAAAGCACGAGTAAATGAGAGTAAAATGTAGATGATTAATGGTTCTTTTATTATATCCATCTATTGATCATACAAACCTGAGCGGCCAAAATAAGTTGATGCTCCAAACTTTATACTCATATAAGGCATCCACTTCTTTCCGTAAGTTAGTGTTGGCATCATGATCCAAATCATGATAGTTCCAAGGAAAGCCACCATCATGAAGAACTTAGTCACTCCCATAATAATATCCTTAAACTCTTCTCCCGCAGATGGGCTCTCTCTCTCTCTCTCTCTCTCTCTCTCTCTCTCT
>KE155333.1:270491-285265 GCA_000411075.1 Sisymbrium irio
ATCTGTATGTTTATTCTGGCGCACCTCGATTTAACCTCCGATGTCTCTGCCGATACTTCGAGTCTCCGGATAACATCAATCTATAGTCCTTCTTTGCTACATATCTCGATTACTCTATTCAAAGAGAGATTGATTGTTCGTTTGTTTATTAGTGAGGGGTTCCTCACAATAACAAGTCCCAAATCTTTAAGTCGACATCACTGTTATAACATCTGCGTGGGATTCCTCGCGATGATCCAAATAGTAGTCCCCTCCAAGTTGGAGCGAATCATCCTATCATTGGCGAGATTCTTTCCCTTTGGCCACCTCCGTTTAATCGGATTATTCAACGTTGGTATCAAATCCAACTATTTCTGCTTTTTTGAGTAAATCTTGTAGGGTTGTGACTGAAAATTAGAGATGGTTCTCATGTCCTTGAGCTTGGCTCACACCCATAGCAACCTATCGGATTCAGTATTGTATTTCCTGTTTTTCAGTAGACCCGATCTAATATCGGTTGTATGTCCGTTTGCCCTTTGAGGCTTAATGAAAATTTGTTGTGTTAAAAAAAAAATGGTATAAATATATTTTAAATGTGTCTAACGTTGGTTAAAATTATTAGAAATTTGGTAATGTTTATTTTTTGGTAATTCCTTTCTGCTTAATTTCTTACTATGTTTGATCGTATTTTATTTGCTTTTGTCTCTAAAGTTAAACCTATACCACGTCATAATTAATCAATAAGTTAGGTAGGTATATTCAACTATACATATATAGGTAGTACCATATATCGCCTAACTCTTATTTAGCCATACCATAACCTGCCTCATATTCGTGATATGTTTTTATTTTCAAGTCTTGATGTTTCAAATAATATGATTTAACAGTCTTTCAAAGTTAATGCATGTGACATTCTATTATACTTGATAATTAATGTGCCATTATATCATAATGAAGTAATACTATGATTTAACAGATTCATAGTTCCAGTATCGAATTAAGAATATGACTTGTTTTTATTTCATATTACAGTCTTTTACTTCATCAGAGATTCGATTAAGATACAGAGATTTTGTAAAGCTCCAAAATTCTCTTTAAGTCTCAGTAGAATCTTGAGGGTGAAACTTGATTGATTCATGATATATAAGCTCCTTGATATTCCCTTCCGTCAATGAAGGTTGCTCGAAATCGAAACCGAACGGTTTCACACACACAGATTCCTCGTTTACGTCGTGTAACGGGGCTAAGTATGGGTGGCTCAAAGCTTCATCGACTGCAACTCGGAAAAAGCTCAAACTATTATGGAAAACAAAAGTCAAAAGAGAAAGTAACATATAAAGGCTTTCTTGTTCTCTCTTCTTAACCTGTTATGCGTCTGTTTGGGTCAAAGACGAGCATCTTCTGCAGCAAATCAACTGCCTCAATAGACATGTTTGGGAACCTAGCGGCAAAGTTTTGTCTTGGAAACTGTGGAAGCTGTCTGACGTATCTTCTCGCATTGTCGCTTCTTAAGAATCCGAGGCTTGAGTCATCAGGTGAACCTATAAGCTGTGTATTGCAAAAACACCCATATACAACCACATGCATACATGCATATGAGCTTTATGGAAAACTTTTTGTTAGGAGTGAAAAGAAAGCTTTGTGATACAGTAAAAATGTACCTGAGTGATGAGTCTAAGCTGCTGAACATAATCTCTGCCCGGAAATAACGGCTCCCTTGTCATGGTTTCACCGAGAATGCAGCCAACAGACCAGATATCGATAGCTGCTGTGTACTCTGAGCAATTAAGTAGCAACTCCGGAGCTCTGTACCAACGTGTAACAACGTATTCTGTCATGAAGTCCGTCTCTGATTTAGTCCTCGCAAGCCCAAAGTCTCCAATCTTGAGGTCACAATTTGCATTCAGGAGCAAATTACTCGGTTTCAAATCACGATGCAATACATTAGCTGAATGCACATACTTGAGTCCTCGCAACAACTGATAAAGAAAGAACTGCACAAACATGAAAGATCAACTTCAGAACTCTGGAACTAAAACAAGATGAAAACTTTGAACTTAAACAAAAGATACTTTTGAGTTGCCCTATAAGAAGCAGAGAGAGGCTTAATGCGTACCCGAGAATGATCATCGGTTAACGGTTGGTTTGAGCGTATAATTTCATGAAGATCAGTGTCCATTAACTCGTAAACAATGTAAACATCATTGAAATTCTCTCGCTGGGGTGGTGTTATGATGTCTTTAATAGCAATGACCTACGAGATGAAATGGATTGTATCCTCATAGCTTCATAAATGGGATTATCTAGAAGAAAAAGGTATAAAAAACATGTGGAGAGTAAAAACACAAAGCTTACATTGTCATGATCCATATGCTTATGAAGCTTAATCTCTCTCAAAGTTCTCTTGGCGACAATAATGTTATCAAATGCTTTAACAATCTTCTTGATCGCTACTTCCTCCCCCGTTTCCAAATTCAAAGCAGCACTGAACCACGAACATACAGATCAAGAAATGTTCCTTTCAAAATCACTTAATGAACTATGAGCTAAGTACCAACGTTTCACGAGGAACCTAAAAAGATATACATAAAACTCCACAGGTAATTCAATACGCAGAATGATTACTATAGAAGTCTTGCATATAAACCGAGATGACAAAATCTCAACAAAAAGCAGTTATATTTTATTATATAAACTCACCATACGATGCCAGAAGCGCCTCTACCGACAGGACGAAGAGGAACATACTTTCTAGAAACTTCGAAGAGATTGCCATAGACATTATACTGAACATAACGACCACCATTGATAGCAACTCCCTTGCTGCTATGATCACTCAAGCATGTTTCCCTCGACATCTCTTTCTCTCCGTACGTGGTAAAAGAAGAGCCGAAAAATGGAGGAAGGAGTAGGAGGAGACGTTCGTGTGTTGTCATTTCTTATTGGTTGTTTAAAAAAAGAGCGGAAACGAAAACGTGTGGTAAGTGTGAATATGAAGAAGAAGAGTCTTCTCTGATGACGACCCGTGAAAATTCAACACGCGACATGCCCTTTCTCCCTAATCTTCTTCACCTTTTCGTGATTACGGGTCTTGAGTCAGTCAATGTGCTTTTTTTAATTGTAACCGGGGAAACCAAAATTCGAAAATTGAACCGAACCGGAGAGTTAATGCACCACTGACTTTGACTCAAGACCATTATCAAGAACTTGATCCGCTTCATCTCACAATCACCCGTACTTGATTTGATTTGAGGTAGAAAATAATCAAACGAACATATTATAAAAACAGTGGTGTGTTTTTCATAAACAGAAAACTCAAAGCTGCGGATCTCGGGTAACTTGTTAGTAAACTTTGTTACGTTGATAATGGGTCTCAAGTTTAGCAATTTTTAGTACACTATTATAAAGCTTTATAAAACCTTTACTTATACAAATACTAGTTTCATTGCATCTCATACAAACGACCCCAATATCACAAGCACCTATTAACAATACATTCACGACCAAGATGGAACACTTATACCATCTATCCACACCATAGCAGTTTATCAGAACCCTCTCTACTTTTTTCCGACAGCCTTTTTTGGTGATGTTGCCAGAACCGTTGATGCGCCCATCGACCTGAGGTTCTCCAGTAAAGTGTCTCGCCCCGACAAGAGAATCTTGAAGAAGCAATCGACCTCCTTCGAAACAAGATCCAGCCCATTCGATAATTCCGTGACCGAGTCCTTCAATGGCTGCAGCGAAATGGGGTCTAATGACCCTTGTTGGATCGCAGGGGCAAGATTCTTAACACCAGAATCAACAGCCTCGAGCTCTTTCAGAACCGTTAACCCGTCTGATAAGAATATGTTCTTGATTTCTGCGTTCATTGTGTTCTGCATTTCCATGAAGGACTGTGCCCACGGGAGCTCGTTTGAGACGGTAAGGTACATCAGGTTTCGCGAGGAACCTGAGAAGGCAGCAGCGAAAACACCGGAAATGTACAAAGTCTTGACCTTTACACCGTATAGAGCTCGCATCAAGACTTTTCCTTTGGGCGAGTTTTTGACCTTGGGGAGATTCAAGGTTTGAACAAGGCTGGTCAAGATTGCATGACAACTTTCCAACCTCTGGTTCTTGGAACTAATGTGCTGCTTCCAGCTGTCGAGGGATGATTGTGCTTTCGGCAGATTCTGAGGAGAGTTAGACTCCAGATGATGCAAAGCAAACTGGAGCAAGAGATGGCCCTGGTTGAGACGGGTTAGCTCAGAGCTGAAGATATTGCAGAGGTCAAGGAGCTTGACGCTAATGTCGAGGTACACATCGACCCATTTATCCTCCCAATCTGATACAGGAAGCTCTAAATCGGTAATAAGTGTCTTGATACCATTATGTGTCTCGCAAAGAGACTCCATCGCTTGCTTCATCCATGAAACAGTCAGGATTTCGCTCTTTACCTTAGGGACAAGCTTGCCAATGGAAGACGCTAAGTTGGCCTCGAAATTGTTCAAGAGCGAGAGAAGCTTTGGGGATAGTACAGGGTTCTTTGAAGATAGATTCTTAAACGGGTTTCCAAATGGGAAGAAACCGCGTGGAGGGTCTTGTGGACGAGCCATTTTGATAAGTTTCAACTGAGAAATACAAAACAAAGAAGAAAACATATCAGTTGTGACATAACACAAAAGAAAAAAAATATTGAATCCATACTAAATCCAACACATAGATCAAACTGTTGATTGCACTTTCTCAGGAAACTTTTCATCTTTAAAGATGTTTTCATTCTCAAGCAACATCAGATCCGTTGTTACATAAAAAGTTATGCTCATCATACAAAAGTCAACGACGAAGCTTAAAAAAGATCTCCAGATCTAGAGTTTTTTTTTTCAAAGGAAAAAACTTTCAAATCAATTAGATCAAGGACGAGTCAAACCCTCAAAAGAGCTAACTTGGTGATGAAAATCCATCATTTCTGTACATAAGAGCAAATATCCAGATCTTAAACAATCTAAATTCCAAATCGAAATTCAAACAGAAAATAGACCAAAGAAATCAAACCTAACACGCGATTATCATAAACCAAACAAAATGAAGAAAAAACCGAAACTCACCTAAAAGTGATAGAAGAAAAAAAAAACTAGAGCGCTTACTCCAAAATATCAAACTCGGATTCGCAGTTTCTGCAGAAAATCAAAAGGAAAATAATATCCAAGTTAGAGGAGAAATAAGAATTAATTTAATAAGAAAGCTAATTAAGATGAAAGAAAGGGTCAGTTCTTACCGAAAATCAGAAGCACTAAACTTTCAAGGGTTCAGAAATTTCCAGAAAAGATAACGAAATTGAAACGCGTTGGTCTTATATGACTAAACACAAAGTTGCCGTATAACAAAGCAAATAATAATGTTTTTAGGTTTTTGACGTTGATTTGGTAGACGAATGGGAGAGGATTTGGGGATTAGGTTTCGGTTACGCGGCTGTGACGGAACCTCCTTAAATGACAATGACAGACCAAACGTGTACGGTTACGATGTTTGTTGTTGATGTTTAGGATTCACTTTTTTTTTATTTTCTTTTCTCAACCATTTTCTTCTAGTTGCCTACTTGTTGTGTTATTATTCAAAGCAAGAAAAGTCAATAAAAGCCAGACACGGATATTTCCTCCTCCTTATCGAACGGCTCTAAATTTTTAAATCTAAATCATTCCATTATTTATACCTTTTGTGGTATTATTTTCTTTAAATTAAATCATTCTCGGAAAAAAAAAAAACTAAATCATTCCATTATATTGGACATTTTCTTACTAAAAATTAATTAGTTTAACAATGGTAAATCTAAAATTATCTTCAAAATCAAAATAATAATTCAGACATCTGAAGATCCAATATTTAAAACCCAACTCAAATTTTGAATTCTTCAACTTTGCCAACCATCCGAAAACCACATATTTTTAATTTCCTTATATTGTTTATCACTATTTGAGATTCATGTGAACAATCAAATTCCTGTGAAGATAGCTTACAGCCTCCAACAATTGGATGATAAAACATTTGATCTCACTATTGGAGAAATGTTTTTTCATTGTTTCATTTAATCTCTCTAGCTTATGATTCATATCTTCCATAACCATGTAAACATCTTCTTTAATTTATTATAAACAAAATTTAAATGAAAAATAGATTTTAGTTTCAATTTCAATTTATATTATGATTATAAGGATATAAAAGTTTCTTGGGAAACAAATAAAAGAAAACAAAAAAATATAATCTTTTCAATTGTACAAAATTTGTTACTAATAATTTATAAAAAGTTATTTTTTTCAGCGGTGTTTTCTTTTATAAAAATTTTGAAAGAACAGAAAATATCTTATAAATTTGAAAAAAAAATTGTTAGTGATATACGGTTTTTTGTCAAAAATGAAAAGGTGCATGTATACAATTTGGTCTTTGACGTTTGTGTACGCCATACATACTCACATTTTACTCTTTTATTATCTCATACAAAAGCTTTGTTAAGATGGCTTATTTTTCTTTAAGAAATGCATGTATATTTTGGTCTTTGACGTTTGTGTACGCAATACATATTCATATTTTACTCTTTTAATCTCATACAAAAGCTTTGTTAAGATAGTTTAGTTTTCTTTAAGAAATATTAAAGTATCAGAAAGTGGAATGACTTAGGGAAAAGAGGTAATACAGACTCGTAATGATATTTCTTAACTTATAGAATATTAATTAGGAATTAATTGTGTCTAACTCTTGACTTTTTGTCCTACCCGTGAAGACTCCAGTCATCGGTCGGTTATGAGTGTGAACTTATCTTGTGTTTACAAGTCAGTCATCCAACCAATTTCATTACAAATTTAACCAGCTTAAAATTCTTGCAGCTTAGAAAATTTCAAAATAATAATCACACATATAAGTCCATAATCGAGTTAATAATATAGTGATCGTACACGACAATACTTGTTTGGAAACACAATCACGCTTGCTTAAAGAATCCTTGTGGGTCCATTTTGCCCCATACCGGTTTTTAAAGCGATAAGTTTTGATCCATCGACCAATCGTTATACAACGGGCCAAACATAGCGTCGTCGAGGTTGGTCCAAAACATTACATATTATATAGATTACAAATGACATGTGATCGTTGACAAAAGATAAGAGGATTAAAAAAGGGTTAATTAGACGCGTAACTCAAGAGCCAAAGAATGAAAATATTCTGTATGCGACACATAATTATAAGAATCAATTGAAATGAAATGGTCGTGTGAGAAGCAAAGTCACTTAAACCTCAGTGACCCTTTTTCATCTTTGGTTTTGCTTATGATGCCGTGAACCGCTCTCGCCGCTTTCACTAGCAGCCGCCGCTGTCTCTTGCTTATCACGGCTTCCATGGTCCCTCGTTGTTCGGCGTTCCTGCAAAAACATCGTCCCACCTTTAGACATTTTTTTTTAACTCGTAAAGACATGAAAAGACAAAATGCTTCGGTTTTAATTACATCGCGATAGAGTAGGTCTTCAGCTTCAAGCATGTGTATGATATGTCCCATTTTAGGTCTCTTGTTTGCATCAGGATCTACACAACGCAATGCAACGAGCAACACTCGTTTAAGAGCCTTTGAGGATGGTGGTTCGGGTATTTTTGGATCAACTACTTCTTCTGATCTTCGGTTTCCTACCATTGATTTCAGCCAATCCACTAGATTCGTCTAAAACAAAAAAAAAACAAACTCCATTTACAAAAGCATAAGGGAATAAAACAAAGGTATAGAGCTAAACCCACTGAATATACCTCTCCTTGAGGCCGACTATAATCAACCGGGTTTCTTCCTGTGATTAACTCCATGATTAATATTCCAAAGCTATAGATGTCACTCTTCTCGTTTAACATTCCAGTGCAAGCATATTCCGGTGCTACATAACTGAACAAGCAAAACCCGCAAAGTAAAAGATTCAGAATCCAAAGGATCGTCTAGCATGATCACAGGAGAGAGTGAAGAGGATTAAGACGTTACCCGAAGGTTCCCATCACACGGGTTGTCACATAACTGCTCTCGGAACCCAAGAGCTTAGCAAGACCAAAGTCCGAAACCTTAGCATTCCATTGGCGATCAAGCAAGATATTACTCGATTTTATATCCCGATGAACAACTTTTGGTTCAAGACCCTCGTGTAGATACGCCAATCTACAATGCATACACCAACACAGTTAAAGAAATAGACTTTTAAGATGGGAGAGCATTTACTTAAGACTATATAACGAATTACCCTCTTGCCATCCCGAGTATAATATTCAGACGGATATCCCAGGTTAGAGGGCTGACATCACCAACATCACCGTGAATCCATTGCTCCAAATTACCATTATCGACAAAGTCATAGACGAGCATCCTGTAAGGAGAGAACTCGACATTAGATCACAACATTGGCTTCTTTTCTTCCTACCAAAAAAGAAAGGAATTATGAGCAGCAGCATTTACCTGTATGCACCTTCAACGCAATAACCCAAAAGCCTAACGAGATTTTTGTGACGTACACGCCCAATCACTTCCACTTCTACTTTGAATTCCTTCTCTGCCTGACCCCTGTTATATTAAAGACACACACCAAGTCACCAACTACAAGTCTTACAATTCATGAAGATGTAAATAATCCAGAAGCATAGTCTCACCCATCAAAACCACATGTGACCCATGACATAATCTATACAACATAGAATTCAATAGGAAAAACTAACTTGCAGGACCACAATCATACGCATGGCAATTAAATAAAAAAAGAGAATTGGCTCCTCTTCCCTCTGCTAAAAAACCCCTGAAACATCTACTTCAATGCAACTAAGCACATAACGGAAACAAGTGCAGAATTAAAGACAAGCTTTCAATACAGAGTAAAATCCCCAATCAGTAACTAATGCCATCTAGAAACGAGTAAAGGATCAAACTTTAGAAGTCTAAACAAATTGTAAAACCCACCAATTGTGCATAACTAAAACCCTAGTCCAGAAACGAGCTAAAGTCTTTAGATTGTAATTCCAAGTTACCTGTTATTGAGCAAGTTCTTGACGGCGACTTTAGTCCCATCAGTTAAAACCCCACGATACACAATCCCGTAACCACCTTCTCCTATAACATTCTCTTCACAGAGCCCATTGGTAGCAGCCTCAAGCTCTCTGAGAGTATACCAACGTCCCCATCCGAGATGCGAAACCTCCGGTCCAACATTCCCGCTTCCTGAAAACGAAGCCGTCTCGCTAGCACTCGCTGTCCCTCTACTCTCCCCACTCGACACTCGATCTGAGAACACAACCCGATGCTCGATCTTCCCTATATCGACCTGGATCTCCGCCGGAACAGGCTGCGTCGAATAGTGGTGGTCCGACGCCGGAACGATCTCCTTAATCTCCTTAGATATCGGCGGCGTGGCGACGGCGGCGGAAGCGAACTCTGCTCGAGGTTTGCGATTTTTCCGACGAGAGGTTAGACAGAGGGAGAGAAGGAAGAGAGCAATGACGATAAGAGATCCGAGTAAGATTCCGATGACGACCCATAGCCGGAGACCGAATATCGACGTCGGTTTCGAAAGCTCTGTGTTGAGGAAAGCTGCATCGTACATCGACATCCTACACCTTTCACTTCACACGACAGCTTTCCGGTTTCTTCGCATTTCTTGCCCGGGAGAATAATTATGTCCGAAGCTCCGGCTCACCGCATTGAGTGTTGAATCGAACCAAAGAAACAAAAAAAAGATAATATTTTAAAAATAAATAAAACGAAAGAGGAATTTAAAGAAGGCTTTCAGTGATCTGTGTGTGTGTGGATGTATTGAATGAGCTGTCTTTTGAGTTTCTGTCTCCGTGTTATTGCATGTGTGGTCTGACGGTGAGCTATGCTTAGCTTCAATGACGTTTTTACCCTTCTCGAGTAAGGAAGTGGTGATGTGGAGAACGCTTTAGTTTCGAGGGGTTTTTGGGTAAATACAGCAATGACGACTTGACTGACTGACGGACGGAAAGATAAGATAGCCGTTAAGTGTGTGTGTAGTGTAGAATCTGTGGATTTACTTACATATGAACTCTCTTCGTTTGTGTTTTGACTAAAACTGGACCTTAACGTTTGATTTATTTGTTTCCCGTTTTTGATACAGTTTGTGATGTGTTTTCGATTTGGATATATAGTTTTGCATAGCTTATTTAAGGGAATAAATACTTTTTTGTAACTAAAGTTCGGTATGCTCTTCAAAATTTTAGCAATTAATGAGAGAATAATGAATTGTTAGTGTGGCCTCGAATATTTTAGGTTTCCTCCTAGAAAGGGTTTAGGTGGGGCTAAAAGAGAAAACCCATTATCGCTCTATCATATTCAATTATTCATACCAACCAAGCAATGAAAGTGATTACAATAAAAATAATATTTCAACAAGTCAATGATCCCATGCCTTCACTTTTTTACAGAACAAGTTATCATACATATATTGAAATCATCAAGTATTTTGGTAATTAGGCAAGATCTATCATACAAGCGCGATTAAGTCTGTTTGATTGAGCTTCACTAGGGATTCGATTAACAAGACCAAGACTCGGCTCCTATCTCTCAAACAATTGATAAATCGTTAATCTCATGGAAAATGGGCTATGGCCCGTATGAACTGGCTCAAATAGATCATTTTATGTGTTTTCATCATTGGGCTGCAAGTGTGCATGCATTATTAATTTTATTATTATCCGGCAATAAATGGCAGAGAATCATAGGAAATGGAGTAAATGAACTGATATGCCGTTATAATCCCATGTCCAGCGTGAAAGAATATATTTTTTTTTCCCTTTCTCATACTAGAATGGTAGATATGTAAAATGATGGACCGATGACAAATTTAAAATTTATTTATAACAATAACGTAAAACATAAAAAAAATACACTAATCGCGTGTTCAGACTTCGAAACCTTGCAAAACTAGTTATGTCATAGTCCATTCTGTTTTTATTTATTTTTGTTAAACCTTAAAAGTAGCGACTGAATATTACAAAATAAACGCTAATATATTTCTTTCTACACAGGCTTTATCTATCACCTAAGATCAAAATATTCCAAACTCTTGACTTATGTACAAGTACAACCGCCACACTCATTTGGTCCAACAGCGGCCAATGAGACCCCGACACTTCGAAGCCTAGACATAAAGAGAAAGACAGTGGTTCCCCTCGCTTCTCATTGTACCTAATCCTACTCACCGTTGTATGATGATATTAACCTCCGCTGTATAAAACAGAGCTACCGTGAGCCCATCAAGAAAGTTTGGTACTTTCTGTAATCTCAACACTTTAAAAAAAAATCATGAAGCGATGAGCTAGACTTACTTGTTCTTCAAATTCAGGGCTTGTCAGGTTTACAGACAAGTTTCTCATCAACAGGAGGACCTGCTCAACAAAAACATTTATTAACGACACTTAAATAGACTCGAGATATGCTATATTAAGCAGTATATGACAAGAGTGTGTGGTTGTGACATACCGTTTCTAGATTTATAGGATCCATTTGCTTTAATCTCTGGACATGACCTGTTGTTTTTGGATCAAACACACTTCCGATAAAGCTGTAAACTTCAGCGAAATTCGGCATCACTGTGTTGCAAAACAAACTCGTAACCAGTATATATTGCAAAGAGGGATCTCGTGACCTCGTGTTTGCTGCTCTGCATAAAGTACGGATCTTATACCTCTCTGCGTCTGTTCACAACTTCTTTGGTCATTTGTCCCTGTAACGGTTCTCGTCCTCTGCGGATCTCTAATACTACTAGTGCTAGTGCTGCAACAATTCTCTGGGACACCCAGTTCCTCTACAATCATAATTTCATAACCCCGAGATTAGTAACAGCTCAAACAAACAAAAAGAAAGTTCACATAATTAAATCAACCCACAGCAAATTAAGCACATATAATATTACTTTTTATCACTGCTTTTGGCGTAACAAAGAAAGTTCATATGATCCAGAGAACAGAGAGGAAGTAAGGACATCCAATGACGAATATAGCACAGCATGTTCCCCAATTCTAAATTTTGTTCAACTTGATTGATCACCTTAGTGAAGACCGCATTATCACATTTAAACTACACTTGGCGCCACCCTTCTAGCCACACACTTGGTTTTTCTATAATATTTTCAATTAATTTTGGTTGTGTTATAGTGTATGATAAAAAACTATTACACACTAATTTTTTTTTAAGTAAACGGTAGTATTTTTAATTTGTTTAAATAAATGTGAGTTTTTAATTTTTTGAGGTTTATGAGTTTTTTTTTTTAAAAAGGAAAAAGTTTTAATCTTTTATTTATTCATAACTGGTTTTAATTATTTAATTATTTTTTATATACGATTAACTTTTATAATTTTTCCTTTGTTGATAATTATTAAAAAAATCTTTTAAATATAGAATTTGAGAAATTTTCCTTTTTTATTAATTATTAAAAAAAGTTGATCACATTAAATATAGTTTAAATCATCTCATTGCCAATTATCACCGATGATGCAATAAAAAAGCTGTTTGATTGCGTTTGCAAGCCCTTTTTGTTCTAATTAGGTTGTGTGTGGATCAATCAATCAAGCGATGAAGAAGGGAAGCTGTAGTGAATCGAAATTGGAGAGGAGGAAGAATCGGGAGTGTGGATTATGGTCGGTGCCCGATGATGTGCTATTATTGGAGTGCCTGGCTAAGATGTCGAGATTGGACCTGGTATCCTTAGCCACGGTCTCCAAGAGCCACCGGTCTTTGGCAGTGTCCGATGAACTGAGGAGCATGAGGTATAAGAGGGGTAACGTGGAGCCATATCTGTACGTATCTATACACATGTATACAGATCCGTGGCCACAGTGGTTCGTCTTCCACCCGTTGCAACGTCGGCTGAAACGGGTCAGTTTGGACAACTATCCGGCCCCGCCAGCAGGATCCTGTATCGTCAGTACGAATGTGGGGATCTATACTATCGGTGGATTCGTGGACTACGGACTCACATCGGAAGTCACGTATTTGGATTGTGTCAAGCACAAACTGTACCGCATTGCGCCCATGAATATGGCTCGAAGCGGAGCCTCGGCGAGCTTGATGGAGAATAAGATATACGTCTTTGGAGGGTGCTCAAACTCAAAATCAAACTGGGTTGATGTATTTGATACGGATACCGGAACTTGGAACTTGTTGTCTGTGTCTACGCCCAAGGTGCCCCTCAATATCCAACTCAGTGTGACGATAGACCGGTCGTATTTTTACGCCGTGGACGAGGATGGTGAACTCTTTTGCTTCACACCTAGTGATTCTAAGTTTGTTGCCCACGGAATAACAGATTCCAACCCACATAGCAGACACGATTGGCTTTTATTTGATAGTACATTTTTCTGCCATGGTATCGGCGGCAAAATCCTGTGGCGTCTGCCATGTACGCCAGGTCAGTGGGATTGGAAGCTGCCATGTCAGTCGGATTGGAAGGAAGTCAAGGGTTTGGATGAGCTTCAGCAGCAATACTCTGCTTTTGATATCACCAAACTCTCTCGCTACTCTGTTGACCGCTTAGCCATCTTCTGGGAATCCCATCCGCAAGGTCCTGATCAGGTTTTGGAGCTTTGCTCTGCCCATATTTCCCTGACGAGACGCAAGGTTGGCCAGGTTTGGGAGGTTTGGGGCAACGTTGAGTGGTCCGGTGCTGTCCTCTCAGACTCATCAGACAGTGACTTTGACTTGATACATGCTACTTCTGTCTATGTCTGAGCAATCCTTGTTTTCAAAACTATTTTATATTTCTTTTTTAAGTATTTTTGTGTCTTGTGATTTATATAATTTGCAATTCAGTCAGAATACTATTATTATTGCTCAGAGAATCAGGTATTTGCATTTTGAAGATACAATAGAATAGATTACGACATGTTATTGATTTTTGCCTATCTAATCAACCAAATCGGATGAACTTGCCACACGTTCTTATGTGTTTGTCTGTTAATATTGACAAGACGTCAATTGTTCGGGTTTACACCGTCATGTGTTGACCAGTATTATAAACTGTTTCCATTTGGCTCCTGTGTCCTTGCTGGTTAGATACTTGCTGGTTAGATACTTGGGTCTCCCCTTATGTTCAAGAAGACTCACGCTAAAGGATTGTGATCCTCTCATTGCCCAGATCCTAAGGAAACTGAATGGATCGATGAATCGTCATTTGAGTTTGGCAGGTACATTCTGTCCATTCCATTTTTTTCTGGAAAACCCTTAAAAGTAGCGACTGAATATTACAAAATAAACGCTAATACATTTCTTTCTACACAGGCTATATCTATCTCCTAAGATCAAAATCTTACAAACTCTTGACTTATGTACAAGTACAACCGCCACACTCATCGACACGTAGCTCCGAAGCCTAGACATATAGAGAAAGACAATAGTTCCCCTCGTCTCTCATTGTACCTAATCCTCTATTCACCGTTGTATGATGATATTAACCTCCGCTGTATAAAACATAGCAATCATACCGTGAGCCCATCAACAAAGTTCGGTACTTCCAGTAATCTCAACACTTTACAAGAATACATGAAGCGATGAGCAAGACTTACTTGTTCATCAAACTCAGGGCTTGTCAGGTTTACAGACAAGTTTCTCATTAACAGGAGGACCTGATCAACAAAAAAACATTTATAAACAAATAGATTCGAGATATGCTATTTTAAGCAGTAGATGACAGAGTGTGTGGTTGTGACATACCGTTTCTAGATTTATAGGATCCATTTGCTTTAATCTCTGGACATGACCTGTTGTTTTTGGATCAAACACACTTCCGATA
>KE155342.1:0-12428 GCA_000411075.1 Sisymbrium irio
CCCCAACACATCCAATATATCTAGGATAGCATGTAATAGGTTTTAGCTGTTCCATTCTGAATACTTAGTCTCCTACTATAAGACTTTTAAAGCTTTGACGAATTCCCTTTGTATTTTTAGAAAAAGTTCAATGAAGACTAACATTTGCAATCTTGGTCCTTGAGTTCTTGTTTAAATAGATTTTTGAGCCCCCATTTTTATATGTTTTGATTGTACGAGTTTCGACTCTCACAGTTTTGTGCCATCTGTAGGAAAAGAAATATTTAACACCTTAACGACAAGAGGAACCGCGAGAGAGCGCCGGATGGAGAAGGAGAAACTCAACAGCTTGATGACCAAATAGCCCGAGGCGATCCGAGAAGGAAGCACACAAGGGAAGGCACCACCGACAAGGGTTGCACGACTGGGCAGGAGTCACCTCAGGTTCTCCAAAACTCCTGAGGGAGCAACCAATGGAGAGAAAACTCCCTTTAGCGCAAGACTCAACCCGATGGGGCCCCACCTCTGAACCGTAAGCAGTCTTCTGGCCAAGGTGCTAATGGGCAACCATTGACCGAAGCCAGAGACGGAAGCGGAGGTCGAGCCAGTACCAGTGAGGAGGAATGTGAAACCAATAAAGAAGATGTAAGGGATATGAGCGAAGAAGAGGAGAACATCCTCCTCGTGGAGAAAGAAGAAAAGGCAGAAGAACGGAGGAAAGCAAGAAGGAGGAACTCCGAAACCAACTCAACCGGACGAGAAAGGAGATGAAGCAGGTGTGACCGCAAGTCCACCAAGCTATCAGCCACGCCCCGGAGATTGATAGAGTCTTGGAGTAAACACAGAAGATCCCATTCACTTCCCGAATCAGGAGTGTGAGGCTCTCCGATCCTAGAAAGGTGAAAATTCAGTACTTTAGCAGTTTGACAGACCCAAAATCCGTCATGACGGCCTTTCAGATCGTTATGGGACAGGCCAAGTTCAAAGAGGAGGAAAGAGATGCTGGTTTCTGACTTCTTTTCGTTGAACACCTCAAGGAGGGGGCGTTGTCATGGTTCTCACGTCTCAAAAGAGACTCGATAGATAACCGGTGGTCACTCAGAGAAGTCTCCACAAGTTCATGAGGAACCAAATTGATCCACCAGGTCACGATCTAGCCAACCAACCAACTCGTCCACAAGGTGATAAAAGAAGTTCAAGAGGTTTTTTTTTTGTATTAGATCCGCTCTAACTGTTTACAAACTGGATATCTCCTCAGTTAGTGGGATTTCTCCTCAACCACTCCACCTTGGTTTTCAAAAGTCTTTTTTTTTAAATCATTTTCTTCTTTAATTTTGTTTAAATCATTTTGTTATTTTTTTTAATAGACATGAAATCAAAGCCAATGGAGTAAGGAACAGTCTGGATTAATTTCATGAAAAAAAATTAGAAGAAAGAAGATAGGAGGTTGAGAAGATAGTCGAGTCAGAATTACCGGAGCAAAAGTGGCATTGATACCACGTGATGAACAGTCGCCTATGACTTAAACTTTTGCTCGGTGAATGTTTGATAGAGATTGTGGAGTGAAGGGTTGCACTGAGGTTATGACGGAGCCTCAGATATTCCTGGTTCTTCTTCTTGCTCGGATATGACGCATCGAGACCAAAGGAGAAGAGATTGATTCAGTTGGCTAAACCCACCAAGAAAATCAGAGATGTGTTCAGTTAAGAACAAGAGAGAATCTCACAAAATAATAATTAGAAAATTTGATTGTTTCACTGAAGAATGAGTTTACGCGTACAAATAAGAAGAAGAGAAAATAATTAATGATTTTTAAGGCAAAACACACTTAGGAAATAGAAAAGAAGACTAGAAAGTCATTAGAGTCAACGAACTCTTCAAATCCACGCGGTTTGCAAGAATGACACCCTCGCCTACTCTGAACCTGAACACGCCAACTTTCACCTGTGCTGATCCAGTCGCTGCACCATGCTCACAATCGGGAGAGCGGGTAAAAACTCATCGGCCCGTGCTAAGTCAGAAAGCTCATGTTCAATCTCTTCCTTAAGCCTCTGAATCCTTGTCCTGAAAATTTTCCCCAAGGAAAAGTCGATCAGTCCATGAAAGTATGATCCTTGGAAATTTAGCCCGATACCGCAGTACATGTCTTGGGTGCAAAGCAAATCATTATCGAGCACAGGAACCTCGGCTCGAATAAGTGCACTTCTACTCCACCTATTCGACTCGTCTTGTTAATTCGGTCGTGAAAGAACATGTTTGGGTCGAGAGAAGAGGTTTCAGGTCGTGGAATTATATGTAGGCTTGAACTTCCACCCATCGGGTTGAATTTGTACACGGCCGTACGGTCGGCTCGAGTGATAAGATCGGACGACTCAGCTTCTTGATGCAACGACCTTTTGGATCGTGCAACCTCGATTTCACTTGGAGCATTTATCTTTTCTAGTCCTTCAGTCCGGTCCATCTGGTCCTGGTTCCTCCTTTGCCCCAGTAGATGAACCATCCGAGCAATTTCCTTGATCCTGGCCCGAGTTGCTACCCTAGTTCCTATCATTCCCCGCTTCTTGAAAAGTATTTGTCCATGAATCTGCAACATCAGGAAACAAAGGAGAAAGATCAGTGACATTGAAACTAGATGAAAGATCATACTTACCTTTCAGGTCAAGTTGGTAAGCGTTCTTGTGCATCTTCTTGACAATCTAGAACGGGCCATCAAGTCTGGGCATCAACTTTGATTTCCTTTCCTCCGTAAACCTCTCTTTCCTCAAATGAATCCAAACCAGATCACCCGGTTTGAATGACACATCACGTTGGCTCTTGTTAGCGTATTTCTCATAGGCTTTAGTCTTAGCCTGGATGTTGGCCTTAACCTGTTCATGCAATTTCTTCACGGTTTCTGCCTTCTTGCGTCCATCTGTGCTAATTCTTTCACTTATATGTAAAGGTAAAGGATCAAGTGAGGAAAGTGGATTAAACCTATAAACAACCTCAAACGGTAAATGCTTGGTAGCAGAATGCTTGGAATGATTTAAGCAAACTCAACATGAGGCAGGTTTTCTTCCCAAGTTTTAAGATTCTTTTTAACCAATGATCTAAGCAATGCAGACAAAGTGCGGTTCATTACATCTGTTTGACCATCTGTTTGTGGATGACAAGTGGCGGAAAATATTAACTGAGTTCCTAGTCTAGCCCACAAAGTTTTCCAAAAGAAGTTCAAAAACTTAGTATCCCTATCAGACACAACTTTCTAGGCATTCCATGAAGTCTAACTACTTCCTCAAAGAATAAGTCAGCTACATGCATGACATCATCAGATTTTTGACAAGAGATAAAGTGTGCCATTTCGAAAATCTATCAACAACCACAAAAATTGAGTCTTTTTCCGGTCCTAGTTCTAGGCAGTCCAAGCACAAAGTCCATAGATATATCGGTCTAGGAATGAGAAGGGATAGGAAGAGGATACTACAAACATTGAGGCTGAGCCGTGGACTTAGCCTTTTTGCATACAACACAGCGGCTACAAATACGGTCCACATCGTTGGACAGGCCCAGCCAGAAGAAATGGTCCTGCATGACCTTGTAAGTTTTCCTTTCACCAATATGGCCCATCAGTCCGCCTCCATGAGCTTCCCGAACAAACTTTTCTCGCAAGAACATTGTGGTACACACAAACGATTACCAAAGAACAAATACCCATCAACTTGGTAATATTTCCCAAATGCGGTCCGGTCAGTTTTCTCAAAGAGTTCCTTAAAGTCTGGATCAGTACAATACAGTTCTTTCATGAATTCAAATCCAAGCAGCTTAACCTCAAGAGTAGAGAGAAGAGTGTACCTTCTGGATAGTGCATCAGGAACTATATTCTCTTTAGCTTGCTTGTATTTGATCACATATGGAAAGGTTTCAGTGAACTCCACCCACCTGGTGTGTCTTTTGTTTATTTTTTGCTTACCTTTGAGATGCTTCAACAACTCATGATCCGTGTGGATCACAAACTCCTTCGGCTATAGATAGTGCTGCCAGGTTTGAAGGGCCCTCACCAGTGGATATAGTTCCTTGTCGTAATTTGGGTAGTTAAATGTAGCTCCGCCAAGCTTCTCATAAAAGTAAGCCGCTGGTTTTTCTTCCTGCATAAGAACAGCACAATACCAATACCTGAGGCATCGCATTATATTTCAAATGTTTTCAGAAAATCAGGAAGTATAATAAGAGGAGCTTGAGTTAACTTCCTTTTGAGGATTTGGAAAGCATCTTCTTGTTCTTTGCCCCATTTAAATCTCACGCTTTTCTTGACGACTTCAGTCAGTGCTGCTGTAATGGTACTGAAGTCTCGGACAAACCGTCGGTAAAAACCGGCCAGGCCGTGGAAACTTCTCACCTCACCAATGGTTTTGGGACTTGGCCAATCCTTGATGGCCTTCACCTTCTCCTCGTCCACACATAAACCATCTGAACCAACAAAAAAACCTAGAAACACAAGATGATCCATTCCAAAAGAACACTTCTTAAGATTGGCGTATAGACACTCCTTCCTAAGCACTTCTAAGACCAACTTCAAATGATTCTTATGGTCAGAATGATTTTGCTATAGATAAGGATGTCATCAAAATAAACAACCACAAAGTGTCCTATATAAGCTCTCAAAATGTGGTTCATCAAACGCATGAAAGTAGTAGGAGCATTGGTAAAACCAAAAAGCATTACTAACCATTCATACAATCCTAGTTTGGTTTTGAAAGCAGTTTTCCATTCATCACCCTCTTTCATTCTGATCTGCTGATATCCACTCTTCAAATCTATCTTAGAGAACACAACGGAATCATGCAGTTCATCTAGCATGTCATCTAGCCTAGGGATCGGATGCCTATATACTTTACTGTGATGTTGTTTATTGCACGGCAGTCCACACACATGCGTCATGATCCGTCCTTCTTAGGTACTAACATGACAGGAACAACACAAGGACTGAGGCTCTCACGGATGTATCACTTGTCCAGAAGTTCATTGATCTGCTTTTGAAGTTCTTTGGACTCATCTGGATTTGTACGGTACGCTGGATGGTTTGGAAGATAAGCCCCCGGGACCAAATCAATTTGGTGTTCAATCCCTCTGATTGGTGGCATTCCTTTTCGGTTCTCTTCAGTGAACACATCAGCAAAATCCTACAATAGATCTTTTAAATCACTCGAAAGCCCTGGTGCAAGGTAAGTGGACACGGTTAGAGTTTCTTTATATACAAGTACGATAAAAGAAGGCTGAGAACACAAGGTGTGTTTAACCTGCTTAAACTTGATATAAAAGTTTGATTTTCTTACCCGCGGTCGTGTTTAGCTGCTTGGCCATTTCTTGGTTCTTCCTTAGCTGAACCTGGTCTTGATGGACCTCAAGCGGAGTGAGGGGAGAAGGTGTGACCTTCTTTCCTTCATGCTCACAAGAGTGCCGGTTTGTGAACCCATCCAAGTAGAACATGACTAGCATCCATAGGCAGAATGTCACAGAGGATCTCATCCTTATACCATCCAATGGATAGTGGTACCAGCACTTGTTCTGTGAATTTTTGTTCTCGAGTTTGATTGAGCAATTTAACTTGAAGTTTCGAGGATGTGGTCGTGTTTTCAATCCAAGTTTCCTGACAAGTTCAACAATAGCCACATTAGTGCAACTACCTTCATCTATTATCAAACTACATACCTTGTCTTTGATGAGGCATCTGGAGTGAAACAGGTTCTCTTGTTGGGCTTTTTCCTCTGGTTTGATCAAGGTGATCAATGAACGTCTAGTGACCAGAAGATGCCCTGGGGCCAGATATTCAATGGTTTCTTCATCAGGATCTTTATTAAAGATCGGGCTAGAGTCCTCCACTTCGTCCCTGACTCAACATCTCCATTCTCATGGATGATCATAACTCTTTGGTTTGAACATTTGTTGGCCAAGTGTCCCATCCCTTGGCACTTGAAGCACCTAATGTCCCTGGCTCTGCTCGTGGATTCCACGGCTTTGTTTTTATCAACACGAGGGGAGAAACTATTAGTCTTAGCTTCAGAAGAATTTGGAATGGGTGCCTTACCTTTATCAGCTAATGGCGGCCTAGGTTGAGTTTGAAACGAGAGCCTAGTGTAAGGTTTCCTCTTGAGCTGTTGCCTCACCAGAATGGCCTTGTGTAGCATCTCCTCAATGCTTTCATACTCTTGGAGTTCCATGCGATCCTGTATCTCCCAGTTCAAGCCACTAAAGAAGCGAGCGATGGTTGCGTCCAGGTCCTCACTAGTATCAGCTTTGATCATTAGGACCTCCATTTCCTGGTAGAAGTCATCCACGCATTTGGTTCCTTGAGTCAATCGTCTAAGCTTCTAGTGCAGTTCCCTCAGGTAGTGACTAGGCAAAATCTTTTGTGCATAAGAGTGATCAGTTCGTCCCAATCCGCCAATGGCTCCTCACCTGATCTTATCCTAGTGGTCATAAGTTGATCCCACCACGTTAGTGCATAACCATAAAACTATGTGGCAGCAACGCTTACCTTTTTGCGGTCAGTTAGGTTTTAACAGCCAAAAACGAGTTCAATTTTTCTTTCCCAATCAATGAAAGCATCCGGATCATTCTTGCCACGAAAGGGAGGGATCTTAAGCTTAAGCCCACCAATGTTATCGTCCGGTCTGTCTCTAGCATCTCTCTTGGTGAATGGATTGTCAGCTGGCCTGCCCCTGATTGGTTGTCTCATACCGGCCTTCTTTGACTCTGTTCCGAGGAAGAACTTTGTGTATCTAGATCTACCGATTTGGATTAGCCTCGGGTCCTTCTTTCTGGCCCGGTTTGCTGATCCACCTGAATCCTATCTAGCCGTGCCAGAATTTCTTCAATACATGCATTCATAAACCGTTTAAGTTCACTAGTTAGTGCTTTCATTTGGATACTAGATAATCCTTCTTGGTTGTTTTCTGAACTTCCTCCATCGGTGTTTCCCATTGGTACTTCCCACAAAAAAAAAACATAAAAAAACAGATAAGTGTAAAAACAACACTCCTCTCTTGTGTTATATCTTCACCCACACAACTCACAAAAATTTTAACTGGTGGTCACTCAGAGAAGTCTCCACAAGTTCGTGAGGAACCAAATTGATCCACAAGGTCGTGATCAAGTCAACCAAACAACTCGTCCACAAGGTGATAAAAGAAGTTCAATAGATATTTTTTTTTTGTATTGAATCCATCTTAAATGTTCCCAAACAGGATTTCTCCTCAGTTAGTGGGATTTCTCCTTCACCTTGCTTGTCAAAGTCTTTTTTTTTTAAAACGTTTTCTTCGTTTTTTGAATAGACTGGAAACCAAAGACGAGGGAGTAAGGAACAGCCCGGATTGATTTCAAGAAAGAAAATTATAAGCAATAAGATGGAAGGTTGAGAAGATGGTCGAGTCAGAATTACCGGAACAAAAGTGGCTCTAATACCACGTGATGAACAGTCGCCTACGACTTAAACTTTTTCTCGGTGAATGTTTGATTGATATTGTGGAGTGAAGGGTTTCACTGAGGTTATAACAGAGCCTCAGATATTCGCGGTTCTTCTTTATGCTCGGATATGACGCACTGAGACCAAGGGAGAATATATTGATTCAGTTGGCTAAATCCACCAAGCAAATCAGAGATGTGTTCAATCAAGAACAAGAGAGATTCTCTCAAAATAATACTTAGAAAATTCGACTGATTTACTTAAGAATGAGTTCACGCTTACAAATAAGAAGAAGAGAAAAGAGTTAATGAGTTTTGTGGAAAAAAACACTTAGAAAATAGAAAATAAGACTAAAAATTAATTAGAGTCAAAGGACTCTTCAAATCCATGCGGTTTGCAAGAATGACCCCTCGCCTACTCTGAAACTGGACACGCCAACTTTCACCCGTGCTGATCCAGTCGCTGCACCATGCTCACAACCGGGAGATCGGGTAAAAACTCATCGGGATGTGCTAAGTCAGAAAGGTCACGTTCGATCTCTTCCATAAGCCTCTGATTCCTTGTCCCCGAGGAAAATTCGATGTGTATGAAAGTATGATCCTTGGAAACTTAGCCTGATGCCGCAGTACATGTCCTGGGTGCAAAACAAACCATGATGGAGCACAGGAACCTCGGCTCGAACATGTGCACTTCTACTCGACCCATTTGACTCATCTTAATAATTTGGTCGTGAAAGAACATGTTTGGATAGATATAAAAGATCTTCAGGTCATGGAATTAGCCGTAGGCTTGAATTTCTACCCGTCGGGTTATATTTTTAGAAGGCCGCGGTCGGGTTGAGCGATACAATTGGACAACTCAGCTTTATGATGCACCGAATTTTTTTATCGTGCAACCTCGATTCCACTTAAATTAGTTGTCCTGTCTGGTCCATCAGTGATAGGAATCAAGGTGCTTTACCGAGCCAAGCTGAACCAGAACGAGCCAAAGGCAAAGGGAATGGAGATTGCCCGAGATTGAAATGAGGCTACCCCGGAGGATTGGACAGTGCCCCGTGGAGTTAAGCCAGGCACCGAGACCGGACGTGGAGTTGTCTAACGCTTTGACCCGATAAGCCCCAGACAAGAGTTATGGCTGACACCGTGAGACCCCGAGCCTTTCCACCGATCCAGACGTGTTGTGCCCCGTGCCAACTATTGAGAGGAGCCATTGGACCAGCTTAGAAGCGGATTGACCCGAGAAAAACTTGAATCAGAGTTCATGGAAGAGATTAAGGGTTTTAAGGAGATGTTTGATCGAGAGAGATTGCAATTGGAACGGTTGGAATCAGAGTTAACCCGGACCATACTCACGAGCATCGTGGTCGTCCCACGTTCGCCCGAGGATCACCAGAGTATCGACCGACAATGGACCGAGGTTCACCCACGATCGTCCTTGTCTATCGACCCACGGTCGTCCCAAGGTCACCCGATTGACGACCAGCGTACGCCCGACGGTCACCTGCATTCCGACCCAGTTCTCGACCCGTGTAGCGATTATACGACCTTACGATCGTATTAAATTCGACCGACTGCCGATCCAAGCTTCACCTGTGGACGACCCAACAGCGACCCGATTGTGACCCGCGTGTGTATGAAATACGACCGACTAACCCTTTTACAATTTATGCGACCGGCCAAACTGTACTTCCAGCGACCAAGATATCACATTATATTCGACCGACCAAGGGAAGGAAAAGGACCTGGAAAGTCCATTTTGGTCCGACTCCATTTTCATGCATATAAACACATTTCCTTTGTCTTTTATCTTATTTTTCTAAGTGTTTAGAAGCTGAACTATCTTTTATTTCCATTATGATCCGATTTCTACTTTAAGTATAAAAGGGAAAACACTTTGTATTTTTCATTAGACAACTTTTAATCTAAGAATATTTTCAGAGCTTTTAAACCAGCCGGATCAATACAGTCTAGGATCAATGACTTGCAAATGGGGCAAATAAACCAGCCGGATCAAACTAGAACCGCCTCTTGGAGACCACGGCCTAGGAGAAGGTAGACTGAGGAAGCAGACCTGGAGGATGAATTTTCTGATGAAATCCGATCAATTACCAGACACATGAGGGGTAACCAAAACCGTGAACCAAGGCCACGTAATGTGAATCCATTTGCTTGGAGAGCTGAAAGAGTTGATGATAATTTAGGTATTATCAAGTTAAGCATTCCATCTTTTGCTGGTAAATCTGATTCTGATGCTTATCTAGAATGGGAAAGGAAACTTAAACTAGTCTTTGATTGTCCCAACTTCTCTGAATTGAAAACGTTTAGGCTAGCCGTGTCTGAATTTGAAGGTTATGCACTAACTTGGTATGATCAGGTTAGTACTCTCAGGAGAAGAACAGGTGCATGTCAATTCACTTATTGGGAAGAGTTGTGTGAGCTGATGAGAAAGCGGTTCATAACACTCTACTACAGCCGTGACCTAATCCAGAAGCTGACGCGTCTTGTGCAAGGTACTAGGAGCGTGGAGGAATACTTCATGGAAATGGAGATTCTTATGTCCAAAACCTTTGTGGAGGAGACCTTAGAGGCAACCATGGCCAGATTCCTAGGCGGCTTGAACAGGGGCATCCAAGACCGGATGTATCTACAAGAGTATGAAAGTCTGGAAGAGATGTTGCACAAGGCATCAGTAATAGAGCAACAGTCCAAGAGAAAGGTCTTCACTAGACCAACCTATGCCAATCAATCTATACCACCAGTCCAAGACAAAGGTAGGGCTCCCATCTCTTCTACTTCTGGTTATAAAGCTAACTCTCTTCCTTGTCAGTTTGATAAGGGTAAAGCCGTGGACAACAGGAGCAGAACCAAATATATCAGGTGTTTCAAAGCTCAATGATTGAGTCACTATGCAAACAAGTGCCCCAACCAACGAGTAATGGTCATCCAGGCCAATGCAAAAGTTGAATCCGAGGATGAACAAGATGATACTGAGCCAATTTTTTATAAGGAACCAGAGGAAGAATCGGTTGAGTATGCTGCCCAAGGACATCTTCTAGTGACAAGGCATGCCCTTAGTGTCCAAACCAAACCGAATGAGAGAGATCAAAGGGAAAATCTGTTCAATTCCAGATGCTTGATCCAGGATAAGGTGTCCATTCTCATCATTGATGGTGGCAGCTGAACCAATGTGGCCAGTGAGGAAGTAGTGAAGAAGTTTGGTCTCCAAGTCAAGCCACATCCACGGCCATTCAAGCTTGAGTGGTTAAATGAAGCTAGAGAACTGCAAGTGAAGGAACAAGTTGTTGTGCCCTTGTCAATAGGCCAGTATGATGATGAGGTGCTGTGTGACATTCTTCCTATGGATGCTAGCCATATCCTTTTGGGAAGGCGTTGGCAATTTGACAAGAGGGCAGTACATGATGGTTTCACCAACCGGCACACATTTGAGCATAAAGGAAAGAGGATCACCTTGGCCCCATTGTCTCCATCAGAGGTTCATCAAGACCAAGTTTAACTGAAGAAGAACCGTGAGAAAGAAACCAAAGAGGTAACCCTGCCCAAGAAAGCCAACTTCTACCTCAAGCAAAGTCAGGTAAAACATTTTATCCTTAATCATCAGGCTTTCATTCTTTCAGTATATAAGGAAAATTTGATGTTGTCTTCTGAGATAGCACCGGAAGTTCCGAGTGTTTTTAAAAGAATTTTGCAGGATTTTGAGGATGTTTTCCCAAATGAAAATCCAACCGGCTTGCCTCCTAGTCGTGGTATTGAACATCAGATAGATTTCGTTCCGGGAGCTTCCTTGCCCAACAGGCCCGGCTTATAGGATAAATCCTGTGGAGACCAAGGAGCTGAAAAGACAGGTTGAGGAGCTTATGGAGAAAGGCTATATCAGGGAAAGCATGAGTCCTTGTGATGTTCTTGTGTTGTTGGTACCACAGAAAGATGGCAGCTGGAGGATGTGTGTGGACTGCCTTGCCATCAACAACATAATAGTTAAGTACCGCCATCCCATTCCTAGGCTAGATGATATGCTAGATGAACTCCATGGTTCTTGTGTCTTTTCTAAGATAGATCTTAAGAGTGGGTATCATCAAATTAGGATGAAGGAAGGGGATGAATGGAAAACCGCTTTTAAGACTAAACATGGTTTGTATGAATGGCTTGTTATGCCTTTTGGTTTAACTAATGCACCTACTTTCATGAGGTTTATGAACCATGTGCTTAGATCAATTATAGGATTCTTCGTGGTAGTATACTTTGATGATATCCTAATCTATAGTAAGTCTTTAGAAGAGCATGCTCACTATTTGAGTTTGGTTTTAAAAGTCCTTAGGGAGGAAAAACTTTATGCTCACCTGAAGAAGTGCACCTTTGGCACAGATAACCTTGTCTTTCTAGTTTTTGTGGTAATTGCAAGTGGCATTAAAGTGGATGAGGAGAAAGTGAAAGCCATCCGTGAATGGCCTAGTCTTAAGACGGTTAGTGATGTCAGGAGCTTCCATGGTCTAGCCGGCTTTTACAGAAGGTTTGTCAAAGACTTCAGTACTATAGCCGCAGCAATGCCTGAGGTGATCAAGAAGGAGGTTGGATTTAAATGGGGAGAAGCACAAGAAACCGCCTTCCAGACCTTGAAAGGGAAGTTGACTAATGCAACTCTTTTGGCTTTACCTGATTTCCTTAGAACGTTTGAAATTGAATGTAATGCATCTGGTATTGGGATTGGTGCTGTTTTGATGCAGGAAAGGCGGCTCATAGCTTACTTCAGTGAGAAACTTGGTGGGGCAACTTTGAACTACCCCACCTATGACAAATTAACTCTATGTGTTGGTCCGTGCCCTTCAAACTTGGCAGCACTACCCGTGGCCTAAGGATTTTGTGATCCACATGGATCATTAATCCCTCAAGCATCTTAAGGGCCAGCAGAAGCACAACAAACGGCATGCACGTTGGGTGGAGTACACAGAAACCTTCCCATATGTCATCAAATATAAGCAAGGTAAGGAAAA
>KE155345.1:12310-34751 GCA_000411075.1 Sisymbrium irio
CTTTAACCTGGAAAAGGTTAATCTCTAACTGAATTCAACATTTCACAGTGACTTTTAAACAAGAAATTACAAAATCAGAGAAAGAAAACAACGATATGGAGCTACCAGAAATAACCAATATAAGCAAGTCATACAAACACCTTGAAGAATCAAACAAAAAAAAAAGGCAAAAGAATAGGAAATGTACCTCTTCTTTTGATAGCAATAAGAGATCATTTTGAGCAAGATACTCGTCCTCGTCGTGTTCGTAAGTGACTAGCAGAATGTGAAACCCATCGGCCTCGCTGCACTCCATTACCAATCTCATTTTACACACCGAAGCTAAGAGGAAAATGACAGAAAAATCAATTCCACAACCAAAACCAAATACGAAAAGAAACAACTTTTATAAGACATCACTCTTACTACAACTACGCAATTCAATTCCCAACAACAGAACATTAAAACTCAAAAACCTGCCACTTTCTTTCATGATCAATGGATGTACAAAGGTAATAATAGTAAGAAGAAGAAGAAGAAAGGAATAAGCTTTTAAGGATCTAACCTTCTTCACCATCTTGATTCTGCAAGATTTGAGCTTTAACTTCCTCAAAGAGAAGTGGCTCAAAGGTCTCAAAATAATCATCAGCATCTTTATAAGTATTCTTTACAACACTCAACTTCCCTTTAGACTCCTTCCTGTTTTTCCTCTGTATTACACAAAAACAAATTATATCTACATTATAAAAACGGACTTGTGTGATTGATGATGATGATAAAGAGCTTAGACCTCATTCTCTTTTGTAAGCTGTTTATAGTCCCAACCCAAAATAATGTTATAGAAACGAGTAACAGCTGATGCTTCATCTTCTTGAAGCTTGCCCTTGTCAATAATGGCCATTACACAACTAATCTCTCTCTCTCTCTCTCTTTCTCTCTGCTCACAATTTGACCTCTACATGAAACATTAACCAAACAGAACTTCAGTCAAACAAAAACCAATTTCGAGGAAGAAAGTTATCAACTTTGATTCAATGCAAACGTAACCATTATACCATCGTATCATTAATCACTAAACTAACTTAACTGAACCAACTATTTCAAGAAAATAAACAAACCTGTGAATCAGTGGCAGAGAGGAGAAAGAGGAGAGAAGAAAGAGCTGCGACTCCGAGAAGATGCAACCTAACCACGTTGACCGGAAATTTGATTTTACAGACCACTTTTTGAGGATTTTTTCTTTTCTTTTTCTCACCAGAGAGACGGAGGAGGAGGCAAGGGTTTTTATGTTTTTTTTTTGTGTGCGCGTTTGAACAAAAATTGCCGGTTCAACCACAAAGTCCGGTTCTTGGGGTGTTATGGTTTTCTTTCAGGGCTGGGGGAGTTTGGTACACTTCGGGTCTAGTTTTAAGGAACTTCGGTTTGTTTTAATCCCTTGTTTTAATTTGGAATAATTTATTTTTATCTTTTGCCAATTGAAACCCGAACGAAACTTCAGTTTGGATGAGTTAATTTCGGTTCGGTTTATACTGATATTATTGGTGTCGGACTTGAAAAGTGGATTCAAAAACTTCTGTTCGATTGAGGGACAACATGCGCAAATCAGGCATAAGCACGCATCGTATTATAAGTAAACTAATTTCATATGATCATTTTAAATAAACTCGATGGACAAATAAAAGAAGATTTTCTAGTTGCAAAGTGATCTTTACACGGCTTGACACAAGAATTTCGACATTGCAAACTCAGACACGACACCGAAGTCTCAGACCAAGACCAAACAAATACGTCTCTACTACACATGAGTATGAAACAAATCGACAAAGATAAATTGATCGGAATGGAGAAACCCGTCGGTTTGAAACCTTATATTATTTAATATTTAATATTAACTTTCAAACTTTCAATCATAATTACATACGTTTATTACATTTTCGGTTTGTAACAAAACCCAAACCGTTTTGAAAAGTACAAATCTGAAAACTCCAAAAGCTGAGTAAGAGAGGAGGATCCATCCAAACGCTTTAGTAGTTTCTGATGGTGCTACTGGTGCAAGGGGTGCAAACAAGATCAACGGTTGAGATACAAACACGTAGAACCTCGTGAACAACTCCTCGTTGAAGCACTCGTAGCACCGTCTCTTCTTTCCCTGTTACAACATCAGCTAGAGAGACCTGACGCGAAACAATCTCGTCTCTCATTCGTCTCCCCCCACGTGACCATCGACCTAACGTCAACCATTTCACCCAAACCAGCTGCTCTGAGATTCCACATCGCTTCATCGCATCCAAAACTTGATCCCGTGGTCTCAGGTGTTTGATACAGTAGATGAGTCCAACCAGGTTGAGCAACACACTCAAGTTTGGTCTGAAGAGAAACAACTCCACATCTTGAAATCCTAACCGCATCGATCTCATGGTTCCAACCACGTGTAGATACTCGGCGGCCTCTAGAGACAACGTAGCAGACCATTCAGTCACAAATGTAATCACCTCAGAAGCTCTAGATGCCATTTCCATGTGCTGCATCACGTAAAACCTTCTCCATTCCTACAAATTGTTTAAAAACAGAGTAATCAATAAACAGACCTCATAACTACTAAACATAAAAATCTAATTCAGTTTCTTTCACAAGAAGTTTCAACAAAAACACAATCAAGATATGAAAGTAGCATAGGCTAAATGTAAGTTCCATTTCTCTTGAGCTATATAAACCACTTAATCATCACCATATATTTCCATTTTCAAGCTCTTGTCAATCTCACAACAAATAGAAGTCAAATAGATCCATATATCAATGATCAAACCATAAGTTTATAGCAAAGTCCAGCTTATCCAACTCTCAACAACTAACAAACTCACAATCAGACTTCCAAAAAATTGGTCAAAAGTCTAAAACTACTCAGAAACAAGAAGCTATGAAAATGTCTCAGTTCCTCTACCTGAGAATTTTCATCGGTTTGTGTTTCAGGAAACTGAGTGTTGTCTCCATCAAATGTGGCTAATAAGGGCCATCTTTGCTTAAAGAGAGGTTCCCATAAGATATCAGAACCACATAACTCTCTCCAGAACCTAGAACAGATACTAAGTGCGCAAAGATCAGTCACCTATCAAATCAAACCACATAACTTTATCAAGAATTAGTCTTACACAGAGGAAAAACAAGAACCAGTAAATTAGCAAAAATAAATAAATTCAAGCAGACACCTTAAGATAAGAGGCGATCTTCAAGATTATGTCGTGTGGAAGAGAGCCACAAGAAAATCGAATTGAATCCATAGTTTTTTTTTTTTTTTTAATCCAATTCACAGTTTCTTCATTGTTTGTGGCTATATTGGGTTTCTAAAGAGTACACGTTACAAGATATGACTATTTACAATGGTGGTGATGATGATGATGATGGTGGTGATGATGACTCACCACATAAAAAAATAACCTTTCTTGATGTTGACCCGAACAACAAAAAGAGACAAAATTAACCGAACAGACAAAAATGTCAATTTTTTTTTCGGTGGTTTCTTCTTTGTATACTCTATGAACTTCGAAGGTCTTGTTTGTGCCCAGATAAAATTTACATGTCCAATCTCATATAAAAAATCATATTTACAGACAGTGGAATAGGAGTTTTACTGTTTTTGGTCGGAAGTTCGTTGATCGTATTAATGTTAGTGTACTAGTCGCTGCCCGTTAGTGGTTCGATGATATGTCTGAGAGAGAGTTGATGATGTTAATTAAAGCCCCCATATGATAGAGAAAAATATAAAATAAGGGGCATTCCGAGAATTGAACTCGGGACCTCTCGCACCCTAAGCGAGAATCATACCACTAGACCAAATGCCCAATCTTGCCTGAGTATACACACAAAGTTAAGAAAACAAAAAGGTTAAACAATTACAAGGTAACTTTTGGAACCTCACTCATTTACTAGCCACATTGACATGTTCCTATCTGAGTCAACTTTATTAACCAGAAATTTTGATCAATATGTATCATGTGTGAAGTTTTAAATTTATCAAGTTTAAAGGTTCTCAACACTCTTGTGTTTGGTATCGCTCATGCATTAGTTAAAATCCCCTTGCCCATATCCTTGAAAATGTTTATTCCAAGGATTCTTATAGCTGGTTCACGATTTTTCAGTTCGTATATATTAATCTAAATTATAATGTTCCTTTTAGTTAGTTTTGGATCAATCATTTTATATTTGGACTTAAATAGGTGGAGTATTGTATTGAATAAGTTGTACTGATAGACGAGAATGATAATTTTCAAGGGAAGCCATCTAGGCAACTATATTCTAGCCTCAAGACACATATAATAGTAATACTTTTACACATGTTCAATTTTAATGGATTCAATGTATCTACAGTATTGTACATGTATATGATATATATGGACAAAAACAAACTAGTTGTATAGTTAAATAAAGAAAAAAATATTCTGAAAACAGCATTAGAAAATGAATACAATTAAACATAAAAATCTATCTTTAGAAAAGAAAAAATGAAACAGAGGAAATTTAAGATTTTATTCTCAAAAAAAAAGTTAATGGAAAAGAAAATAAAAAGAAAAGAATTTAGATAGAAACAAAAATAAGATTTTGTTGATTTATAATTACAACAGCTGGATATATACACTAAATATAGAGATAATAAATTAAGCAAGATTTCTTTCTTTTTATTTTGTAACATTTGTATTGAGAAATTTCTGTGTGCATGAATTGTCTATATAAGTCATATATATCTTATATAACTTGTCACTCTGAAATTACCTTTACCCTATATATATTGTAGGGTTCAACCTTTTCATAAGAGATAAGACTATTAGAACTAGTGTTTCGTGTCTGGTCGTCGTCCATGATGCGTTGCTGCTGGTCATCAAAGAGTTCACGAGTAAACGATCCAGAAAAGTAGAGCGACTTATATCTTTACATATCTATGTAATTTGATTAAGAGTTTTTTGTTTTTATACTTTTCTTACAATGCTAATTGCTATCTTTTCGTTCTTGAAAAATTGTCTAGTGCTACTGTGGATGCTGTGTTGAGTGTCAGACTTAACAGTTTGGAGTACGCAAGAAAAATCAGAGACGAAGTTTACAAAGTGGATGGCAAGAAAAGAAAACATTTTTGTCCAAAATATATATTTATTTATATGATGATAATTATATAGTATTTACGTTGTAATAATTTTCTTTTCTTTAATGTTATGTTATAATAGGAGTGTACATATGTGATGCGGATTACTATAATCAAATGGTTATGGTCGCTGGTATGTATGATCTGGATGATGTGTTGAAGGTTATCAAGAAGAAGACTGGTAAAGCGGCAGAAGTTTTGATGACGACTAAGAAATGTGATGTAGTTCCGAGTGAAGACGATGACGACTCTGATCTAGCCGAAATAGAAGGTGATGAACATGAAATAGTTCCAGAGATGAATGAAGAGGCTGAAATAGTTCCAGAGACGAATGGAGGAGCTGAAATAGTTCCAGAGAATGAAGCAAACCCGGGACCTGCAGCAAGGAGGTAGATTACTTTTCGGTAGTTCTAATCTCCAATCAATAATTAAAGTGTCTGTCAGTTTGTTACTTGTTGTTTGAGACACTACATGTGTTTTCACTCAACTGTTCTTTGATATTTTCTAGAATAAGGGAAGTCGAGTACAATATAATAGCTCTGTGTGAGATTATGATATTTACATCGGAAAAGTTATATAATATATTGTAATTTTCTTCACATGACAATGTGTTATTTTATATTGTAGTAATTTCTTGGGATTTCTTTTGAATGATGCATGCTTAAGTGTTGAAAATATAGAATATAAAAAAAGTTGTGGTCACTGGTAACTTTGATCAAGAGAAATTGTTGGAAAAACTTAGAAAAAGATGCGTAAGATGATAAAGAAAGACGATGAAGAATTTTTTTATTTTTTTCTAAAAAAATTATATGTTAAAATTCAAGAAAAAATCGTTTGTACATTAGCCAGTGTGGCTAAAGAACCCAAAGTATTGAAAGAAATCCATACAGGTCGACTACTAAACCAGAACACCCTACTTTCTTCTAGCTTCTCGTCTCCTTCATCTCTAGTTGTGTTTAATCTGTTTTTCACTATTTTGTCGATGAGATTCACCAAACAAGCCGGTGACGAGGGTAATACACCGTGTTTCCTCAAATTCCTTTCCTTCCACCATAGATCAGATTATGATCATCCAAGTGTGTGTCTAGAATGAACCTTAAAACATGTTTATTGGGAGTATTTGATTGAGGTTCTCAAAATTATAAATAAAATGATAAAGAAAATAAAATAAGAGAAAAAATGATAATAAATTTTCAAATGAGAAATTTTGAGATTTTTTCAGTACTCCACAACACCATTTGCTCTTTTTATTGATTCACTTTTCAAAAATTATTAAAACTTAATTATATATTTAATTACATTAAAATATGTATTTTTGAGAATTCTAAGGATCTCAATCAATGAAACTGTTTGATTCATCCCGTTACATTATCCTTTCTTTTGTATCTTTGTTTAGAAAATCGATAATTATATTTATCTTTTAAAATTGTCTTTTTCTTATGACTAAAAATTCATTACTAAAGCCCAATAATAATGGTTGAAAGAGAGAAAGTATTGTACATCAGTACATGACAACTTTTACCAAGGAATCTGCGTTTGAGTTCAAGTTTCTCGAAATGAAGGAGAAAGAAGATAACTGAATGATGGATGTCAATGAAGACTTCATAGAACTCATACTGTCGACAAGCGGAGGTGATAGCTCTGATGAGCTCTTGAGTGTCATTTGATCCAGACTTTGAGCTATCAAAGAGACCTAGCATGTGTTAGGCAGTGACGATTGTGGGGGCCTCAGCCATTAGTGGAGATGAGACAAATTTCTGGAGTTGTGATCCTTGGGTGGATAATGATGCTTCCTGAGTCGTGAACAGCCTTCCTAATCCCACCGTTTTCGTATTACTCCTCCATGCACACGCAGGATCGGTATTACAGATGATAGCATTCTCCAAACTTGTCTGAGATTGTTGCTGAGATGAAGCTGGTATCGTTCTGTTGTACCTAGATTCCAGAAATTGGGAAAATTGCTATTCACGAGCCGAGATTACAACGTTAAAGATGGTGTCATGAACAGACAAAGATAAGGTTATTGCGGGCAGTCCAAATCACCTGCCGCACGCCAGTTGGGGGAAGACATGTCTGCATGGAATGTGAGGCTAATAGGTTGATAGTTTCAAATGTATATAGTTTGATGGGATTGTTTGTTATATTTTGTTTGCATATATGAATGTTTGCAATAAGTAATTTGTACTCATACCTCATTTGTAATATTTGTGAGGGTTTATTATTCAAAAATCAGAGTACGAGACAATAGAAACCGAAGAATTACTATTTGTTATATTTTGTTTGCATATATGAATGTTTGCAATAAGTAATTTGCAATAAGTAATTTGTAATAAGTAATTTGCAATAAGTATGATTACATTATTCATAAAAAGATAAATAAAGAATTTTTTTTTTTAAATTCTCTTTTACATCCGACCGATTAAAATGTAATTTTTTGCTTTCTCATGTAATAAGATTAACAAAATCGATTGGATAGTTAAAACATGTAACTTTGACAATTTTAAAGTTGTGTTTTAAAATTTGTGTTTTCAACTAATATAAAAGTTGTGTTTTTATACATGAAACATGTTCTCTTCATATATTGTTATAAAAAATATTTATAATTATAAAATCAAAGATTTATAAGCTGTTAGTTAAAATAAAATAAAAACTAAAAATAATTATGCATTCATGCGTGGATCCGTATCTAATTAGTTGTAAAACATAAAAATGAATAATGAATAATAAAGTACATATACATTAAAAAAAAAATTAAAAGAAATGAATTAAGAACAAAAATTTTGAAAATACAAAACAGTCACATTTATGTTCGATAAATCTCTCAATGTAAAAAAATTAGGTTGGAAGTGAAAATAAGAATTTAAATGTTAAAAACATATCTTATAAAATGGTTACAATACAAAAATAATTTTTTAGGTTAAAATATCAATTAAAGATTTTTTTTTGATGCATCACATTATTTAAATTATAAATTGAATAAAAAATAAAAATATTTCATAAAAGTGAATATGAAAAAAAAAATAAAAGAAAAATAAACCACACACCACGACAATTGGTAAAACAAAACGAAGATAATAAAAAATCAAAAATACAAAAAATGGACTTAGTTTTTTATAATATGAATAAATATTTAATGGATTCACATAATGTATATTTTCAAAATGTATATCACAAAATGTAAAAAAATGAAGGAAAAATTATAAAATTATAAAATTATATAACAAAAAAAATTTACGTGAAGGACGTGAATCTCCTAAAAAACCATAAATATAATCTTTTTTATCAAATAAAATGTGTAATAAGCGCAATGTAATAATATTCAAACATATATGAATCAGATATGGTCTTAGTTAATGTTTGAAATTTATCTTTATGTTTTTACTAGGGGTGGTCTGCGCTACACGCGGAAATGTGATTGATATTTTACTAATTTTTATAAATTTATCTATAATTTTTTTGTTTTTTCTTTAACATTTTTGCTCTTAAAATTAATTTATAATGTTTTTTCCTTAAATTTTTCTGTTTAGCATTTTTTGTTTACTTTATATATTATATTCTTTTCTTTATTTATAGTATTAAAATTTTTTGGTTTTGCTCTTCTTTTCATTATTTATTGAAAATTATTGATCGGTTGTAAATACTAATTTTTAGTTTTTTTCTATATTTCTATCATTTTTCTAACTGTGGAGTTTTATTTTTTTTCTTGAACTTTTCTTTCTAGCATTTTTGTATTTAATTAAAAGATAATATTTTCTTTAGTTATAGTAGATTTTTTGGCTTTGCTCTTCTTTTTATTATTTACTGAATATTATTAATTGACTTTCAATACTGATCTTTTTGTTTTTTTATGTTTCTATCATTTCTCTAAATGAGGAATTTTTTTTATTTTTCTTAAATTTTTCTTTCTATCATTTTTGTATTTAATTTAAAGATTATATTTTCTTTACTTATAATATAATAATTTTTTGACTTTTTCTTTTTTATTATTTATTGAATATTATTGAACGGCTTTAAAAACCGATTTTTGTGTTTTTATATAGTACAATTTTTTGTGTTTTATATATTTTCTATCATTTCTCTAATTGTGGATTTTTTTTACTTTTTGGTCTATGTTATTTTTGTATTTTTTTTATATTATTCTGTGGCCAGTATTATGAATATTAATTTTTCAGTTTACAGTACCAATAAATTTACAATATATCATTTATTATGAATTGGAATAAACATTAAAAATAAATAAAGATAATTACAAATAAAATAGAAAATAAAATTCAAAAAAAACTTCGTGTAGTTATTTGTTTTGGCATGAAATAATCTGTTGTTTATTGTTGTCGAATGCTATCCCATTTTAATAAATGAAAATTGAAATGTGTGTTGTTTTTTCTTGATGAGGTGGCAGTTAGTGGCAGCATCAGAAGAGAAAAAAAATCTACAATTTTTCTAAATGTAGATTTTTTTTTTTTTTTACTTTTTGACCTAAGTTATTTTTGCATTTTTTATTTTATTATTCTTTGGCCAATATTATGAATATTGATTTTTGAGTTTACAATACTAATGATTTTACAGTATATCATTTATTATGAATTTGAAAAAACATTAAAAATAAAGAAAGATAATTACAAATAAAATAGAAAATAAAATTCAAAAAAACTTCGTGTAGTTATTATGTTTTGGCATGAAACATTCTGTTGTTTATTATCGTCAAACGATGTTCCATTTTAATAAGTGAAAATTGAAGTGTGTGTTGTTTTTTCTTGATGAGTTAATGTTTAAAACTTATCTTTATGTTTTTATTAGAAGATCTCGCGCATCACGTGGATTCTTGTTTTTTGTTAAAATATTTTTATTATATAAATTATGCATTTAATGAATATAATAATATTTAAACAAATATGGTCTTAATTAATGATTGAGTAATGTAATATAAATTTCTTTTTTTCTATGGGTTAAAAGATTATGTTTTCTTTATGTGTGAATATGTATATATAAGTGTTCCGGGCTTTTGAAAATGTTTTATCTGGAGAATACTTCTTACTTGGTTTCCTTGGCTGTTCCAAATTTAAGAAAATGAAATGCTGTTGCTTACGGCTTCCAGCCAAAAATGTTACTATCAGGTAATCGTAATTTATATTTTTGTACGTTTATATTTAACAAAATTCTGCGTACAACTTACTTTCCTTCAATATTTTCTAGTACATTGGATGTCGAATTCAAGATACCGAATAACTGCAACGGATGCGAGAGAGCTATGACTGATGCTATTTCCAACTTCAAAGGTAGAATCTATATATATAGTCATAGCTTTTTATTGTCAACATATATATATATATATATATATTCATATTGAATTATTGATGCGAGTTGTAACTTTTTTTACATGATGTGTCTATTAGGAGTGGAGTCATGTGACACGGATACAAAGAATCAAACGATTGCAGTCGCTGGGAGTTTTAATCTGGAGAAGTTGCTGAAAAAACTCACTAAAGTGACAAGTAAAGAAGTGGAGATTGTGAAGAAAGAAGAGAAACGTGTTGAATCTGAAATAGTTGAAATGGTTCAAGAAGAAGAGAAAGGTGTTGAATCTGAAATAGCCGAACTGGTTCAAGAAGAAGAGAATAAAGGTGTTGAATCTGAAATAGTTGAAATGGTTCAAGAAGAAGAGAATAAAGGTGTTGAATCTGAAATAGTTGAAATGGTTCAAGAAGAAGAGAAAGAAGTTGAAAAAGCTTTGGAAAACGAAGAGAAATCAGAAGAAAATGCAAAACCCGAAGAGGATATAGAAATTTTTTTGATGTTCAGTGAGGAAAATCCCAACGGCAAGTGTATTATTTCGTAAGCGTAGTTTGTCGGTAAAGACCTTTGTAAAGTCTTTTATTTTCTGGCCTTATATTTTTTTTTCGTATTAAATTTAAATCACTTAAAAAAATATCCCATGAAGTGAGATTTTAAAATAAAAAATTTTGTATTTTCTTGTTCAACCACTTATCTTCCCCATTTTATAAGTTTAATAAAAAACATTATAATTTTTCCTCTGTTTTTTTTCTAAATTGTCTAAGATATTCACAAATGATGAAAAAATATTAGTTGTTCTTTTCAATCTAAGCTTATTTTTATTATCTTAGAAAAATAAAACATAAATTTATTAAAAAATGAAAAAATGCAATTTTAAATGTTTAACCGTGGTCTTAGAACGAAATAAACCTCCAACAATTAAATACTATAGATTGTGCATACGTTACATGAATTTTAAATTAATATTTCAAATGAATATAATAAAATATATAATAATTTATATATAAAAGATATAATCTATCATAAAAAATTAAAAATAATTTATTTACCATACGCTTGATAACCTATAATATCAACGGTTTTATTCAAGAATTACGTTTCATTTTTTTTGACACACTATATTTCAGTTAATTTTAAATTTCAATCACTTAAAAAAAAATTCTCTAATGGTGAGATATTAAAAAAAAGTATTGTATTCTTTTGTTCCTTCACTTATCTTCCCATTTTATAAATCTAATAAAAAACTTATGAATTTACCTCTGTTTTTTAATCAAAATTTTTTTTTTAAGATATTCACAAGTGATAAGAAAAAACATTATTTGTTCTATTCAATCTAAGCCTATTTTTATTATCTTATAAAATTAAACATAAATTTATATATAAAAAATGGAAATGCAAGTTTAACCATGATTTTAAAGTGAAATAAACCTCCAACTATTAAATACTTAATATGGTTTGCATGAATTTTAAATTAATATGGTAAAATATATAATAATTTAAGTGTAATATGTAATTCTATCAGAAAATTTTCAAAAATAATTTTATTTGCAATACGTACACAACCTATAATTGGAATCACTTAGAAAAAGTCACTGGTGGTGAGATTTTTAAATAACAAGTATTACATTCTCTTGTTCCTTCACTTATCTTCCCCATTTTATAATTCTAACAAAAAATAATGTATTTTTCTCTAACAATTGTTTAAGATATTCAAAAATGATCAGAAAAATATTTGTTGTTTCTTTTCAATCTAAGCTTTAAGTTATTATCTTAGAAAACTAAAGGATAAATTTATATAAAAAATGGGAAAATGCAAGTTTTACCATGGTCTTAAACCGAAATAAACCTCCAACTATTAAATACTAGATATTTTTCATGTGTTACGTGGATGTCAAATTAATATTTCAAATTATTATAGTAATATATATATATTAGTTTATATATAAAACAAGTAATTTTTAACATATAACGCTTTTAATAATAATTTATATACAATACACAGACAACCTATAATATTAAAGGGCTTTTTTGAAATTAAGTTTCATTTCATGTTAAATCTAAATCACTTTAAAAAAAAATCTCTGGTGATAAGATTTTCATATAACAAGTATTGAATTCCCTTATTCTTTCACTTATCTTCCTCGATTTATAAATTATGAATGTATCATTGTTATTTATTTAAAAAAAAAGTTTAAGGTATTCACAAATGATGAGAAATCATTAGTTGTTCTTTTCAATCTAAGACTATTTTTATAATCTTAGAAATTCATATTATATTACTCAATCATTAATTAAGACCATATTTTTTTAAATATTATTACATGCACTTATATCCATATTTTATTTAATAAAAATAAAATAAAATAAAATAAGAATCCACGTGAAGCGCAGGATTCCCTAACAAAAATATATAAGATAATCGTCAAACATTAATTAAGTCTATATATTATTCAGATATGTTTATAAATCATTACATGCACTTATATACACATTTTATTTAATAAAAATAATATAACAAAAAAAATCCTTGTAAAGTGTGGGAATCCCCTAAGAAAAACATAAAGATAACTTCTAAACATTAATTAAAATCATATATGATTCATATATGTTTAAATATTATTACATTGCACTTATATAAACATTGTATTTGTTAAGAAATGTTATTTTCTGTTTTTCTTAAGTGGTTCACACGCTTCGGCTAGATTCTTATTTTCTTAATAATAATTTATTTACAATACGTAAAAAACCTATAATATTAAAGGTTTTTTTGGTGTTACGTTTTATTTCATTTTAAAGTTAAATCACTTAAAAAGTGTTTGGTGGTGAGATTTTCGAATAACAAGTATTGCATTCTCTAGTTCCTTAGTTTATCTTCCAGATTTTATAATTCGAATAAATATTCATGAATGTTTCTCTGTTTTTTATTAAAACAAAATTGTTTGATGTATTCAAAAATGATAAGAAAAATATTATGTGTTCTTTTCAATGTAAGATTATTTTATTATCTTAGATAAATGAAACATAAATTGGGAAAATGAAAGTTTAACCATGCTTTTAAAGGGAAAAAACCTCCAAATATTAATTACTATATATTGTTCATATGTTGCGTGAATTTAAAATTTATTAATTCTATATAAATATTTGAAGTTAATATAGTAAGATATATAGATACATATTAATTTGTATATAAATATTTAATTCTATCATAGAATTTTTTTAACAATAATTTATGCAATACATAAACAAGCTATAAAATTTAAGGCTTTTTGTGGGCATTACGTTTCGTTTCATTTTCAATTTAAATCACTTAAAAGAAAATATTTGGTGGTGATATTTTCAAATAACAAGTATTGCATTTTCTCGTTCCTTAAATTACCTTTTCAAATTTATAAATTTTTGAATGTTTCATTGTTTGTTATTTAAAAGAAAGTTTAAAGTATTCACAGATAATTAGAAATAATTAGTTGTACTTTTCAATCTAAGCATGTTTTTATTATCTTAGAAATTCATATTATATTATTCAATCATTAATTAAGACCATATTATTAAAAATCTTATTACATTCACTTATATACACATTTTATTTAATAAAAATAATAAAATGAAACAAGAATACACGCGAAACGCAGAATATCCTAATAAAAATATATAGATAATCTCCAAACATTAATTAAGACCATATATTATTCAAATATGCTTAAATATATTTACATGCACTTATATACAAATTTAGTTAATAAAAATAATATAACAAAAAATAAGAATCCGCATGAAGTGCGGGAATCCCATAATAAAATATAAAGATAACCTTCAAACACTATTTAAAACTATATATCATATATGTTTAAATATTATTACATTGCACTTATATACACATTTTATTTGATAAGTGAGGTTATCTTTATGATTTTTTTAGGAGATTCACATGCTTCACCTAGATAACAAGCATTGCATTCTCTAGTTCCTTCACTTATCTTTCCAATTTTGTAATTCTAATAAATATTCATGAATGTTTCTATGTTTTTTATTTAGAAAAATAATTATTTAATGTATTCAAAAATGATGAGAAAAATATTATGTGTTCTTTTCAATGTAAGCTTATTTTTATCATCTTTAGATAAATGAAACAAAAAATTACATAAACATAGAAAAATGAAAGTTTAACCATGTTCTTAAAACGAAATAAACCTCTAACTATTGAATACTAGATATTTTTCTTATATTACATGAATTATTTGAAATTTATATAGTAAGATATATATATATATATTAATTTATATTTGAATATTTCATTTTATCATAGAAAGATTTTAACAATAATTTATGTTCACTACATAGAAAACCTATAAAATTCAAGGCTTTTTGTGGGCATTACGTTTTGATTCATTTTATCACTTAAAAGAAAATCTTTGGTGGTACTATTTTCGAATAACAAGTATTCCGTTTTCTCGTTCCTTAACCCCAATTTATAAAATTTTGAATGTTTTGTTGTTTTTATTTAGAAAAAAGTTTAAGGTATTCACAAATGATGAGAAATCATTAGTTGTTGTTTTCAATCTAATTTATTTTTATTATTTTAGAAATTCATCTTATATTATTCAATCATTAATTAGGACCATATTTTTTTAATATTATTACATTCACTTATATACTCATTTTATTTAATAAAAATAATATAAAAAATAAAGAAGTCACGCAAAACATAGGATCCCCTAATAAAAATATAAAAATAATCTCCAAACTTAATTAAGACCATATATAATTCAGATATGTTTAAATATCATTACATGCACTTATATACACATTTTTTTAATAAAAATAATATAGCCAAAAACAAGAATCCGCGTGAAATTCGGGAATCCCCTAATAGAAACATAAAGATAACTTTCAAACATTAACTAGAACCATATCTGATTCATATATGTTTAAATATTATTACATTACACTGGTATACATATTTTATTTAATAAAAATAATATAAAAAACAAGAATCCGCGTGAAGTGCGGAAATCCCCTAATAAAAACATAAAAATAATCTTAAAACATTAATTAGAACCATATATGATTTGTATATGTTTAAATATTATTACATTACACTTATATACACATTTTATTAGATAAGAAAAGTTAATTTTATTTTCTTTTTAGGGGATTCACGCGCTTCCCATAGATTATTATTCTATTAATAATAGTTTATTATAATACGTAAAAACCCTATAATATTAAAGGTTTTTTTTTGGCATTACGTTTCATTTCATTTCATTTTAAATTTAAATCACTTAGAAAAATTGCTTGGAGGTGGGATTTTCAAATAACTAGTATTGCATTCTCTAGTTCCTTCACTTATCTTCCCAATTTTGTAATTCTAATAAATATTCATGAATGTTTCTCTGTTTTTTATTTTAAAAAAAGCCAATTATTTCATGTATTCAAAAATGATGAGAAAAATATTATGTGTTCTTCTCAATGTAAGCTTATTTTTATTATCTTAGATAAATGAAACAAAAATTACATAAACAAAGTTTAACCATGTTCTTAAAGTTAAATAACCTCCAACTATTGGATAATTGATATTGTTCATATATTACGTGAATTATTTGAAATTTATATAGTAAGATAGATATTAATTTATATATAAATATTTAATTCTATCATAGAAATATTTTAACAATATTTTATTTGCACTACATAGACACCCTATAAAATTCTAGGCTTTTTGTGGGCATTACGTTTTGTTTCATTTTCAATTTAAATCACTTAAAAGAAAATATTTGGTGGTGATACTTTCAAATAACAAGTATTGCATTTTCTCGTTCCTTAAATTACATTCCCCAATTTATAAAATTTTGAATATTTCATTGTTTTTTATTTAAAAAAGTTTAAGGTATTCACAAATGATGAAAAATCATTAGTTGTTGTTTTCAATCTAAGTTATTTTTATTATCTTAGAAATTCATCTTATATTATTCACTCATTAATTAAGACCATATTTTTTAATATTATTACATTCACTTATATATTCAGTTTATTTGATAAAAATAATATAAAAAATAAAGAATCCATGCAAAACGTAGGATCCCCTAATAAACATATAAAAATAATTTCCAAACATGAATTAAACCATATATTATTCAGATATGTTTAAATATCATTACATGCACTTATATACACATTTTATTGAATAAAAATAATATAACAAAGAAAAATAATCTGCGTGAAGTTCGGGAATCCACTAATAAAAACATACCGATAACTTTCAAACATTAATTAGAACCATATATGATTCATATATGTTTAAATATTATTACTTTACACTGCTATACACATTTTATTTAACAAAAATAATATAACAAAAAACAAGAATCTGCGTGAAGTGCGGGAATCTCCTAATAAAAACATAAAAATAACCTTCAAACATTAAGTAGAACCATATATGATTCATATATGTTAAAATATTATTACATTACACTTATATATACATTTTATTTGATAAAAAATGTTATCTTTATTTTTTTCTTAGGAGATTCACGCGCTTCACACAGATTCTTATTTTTTTAATAATAGTTTATTACAATACGTAAAAACCCTATAGTATTAAAGGTTTTTTTTTTTGCATTACATTTCATTTCATTTTGAATTTAAATCACTTAAATTAAAGTGTTTGGTGGTGAGATTTTCAAATAACAAGTATTACATTCTCTAGTTCCTTCACTTATCTTCCCAATTTTGTAATCATATATTATTCAGATATGTTTAAATATCATTACATGCACTTATATACATATTTAATTTAATAAAAATAATATAACAAAAAACAAAAATCTGCGTGAAGTTCGGGAATCCCCTAATAAAAACATAAAGATAACTTTCAAACATTAATTAGAACCATATATGATTCACATATGTTTAAATATTATTACATTACACAGCTATACATATTTTATTGAATAAAAATAGTATAACAAAAAACAAGAATCCGCGTGAAGTGCGGTAATCCCCTAATAAAAACATAAAGATAACCTTCAAACATTAATTAGATCCATATATGATTCATATATGTTAAAATATTATTACATTACACTTATATACACATTTTATTCGATAAAAAGATTATTTTTATTTTTTTCTTAGGGGATTCACGCGCTTCGCTTAGATTCTTATTCTTTTAATAATAGTTTATTACAATATGTAAAAATCCTATAGTATTAAAGGTTTTTTTTGCATTACATTTCATTTCATTTCATTTTAAATTTAAATCACTTAGAACAAATTTTTGGTGGTGAGATTTTCAAATAACAAGTATTGCATCCTCTAGTTCCTTCACTTATCTTCCCAATTTTGTAAATCTAATAAGTATTCATGAATGTTTCTCTGTTTATTATTTAAAAAAAAAAACCAATTGTTTAGTTTATTCAAAAATTATGAGAAAAATATTATGTCTTCTTTTCAATGTAAGCTTATTTTTATTATCTTATAGAAATGAAACAAAAATTTACATAAACATAGAAAAATGAAAGTTTAACCATGTTTTTAAAGCGAAATAAACCTCCAACTATTAAATACTAGATATTGTTCATATATTGCGTGATTTATTTGAAATTAATATAGTAAGATATATATATATTAATTTATATATAAATATTTAATTCTATCATAGAAATATTTTAAATATATTTATTTACAATACATAGACAACCTATAAAATTCAAATTTTTTTTGTGGGCATTACGTTTTATTTCATTTTAATTTAAAATCAGTTTAAAAAATATTTGGTGGTTTGATTTTCAAATAACAAGTATTGCATTTTCTTGTTCCTTATATTATCTTCGACATTTTATAATTCTAATAAAAATTTAATGAATTTTTCCCTGTTTTTTTTATTGGAAACAAATTTTAAAAATATTGAAAACTGATAAGAAAAATATTAGTTATTTTTTTCAGTGTAAGCTCATTTTTCTTATTTTAGAAAAAAGAAACATTAATTTATATAAAAACTACGTAAAGTACGCGTTGTGTTGATTTCAATTTTGTATAATTTAATATATAAAATTTTACTTATAAGCATATATTAACTTTTTTAAATGAATATATGTTTTTTTCTTTAATATAAATTTTAATTTTACTGAGAAATGAATCGTTCTTTTTAATAATTAAATTTTAAAATTAAATAATTAATTTTATTTTATTAATTAATCATGCATTTATTTGACAATTTGAGATGTTAAAAACGCGACAAGTTGCATTAACTATAATATTGATGACTGATCACACTTTCAAAAATAAGAATAACAAAAAACATTTGTCACTTTTATTATAAAATTATGGCATAAATACATTCAATTAAAAAAAAGTATGAGCTATTTTAATATCATTTCACAGCAAAATTAATGAAATAAAGAAAAACCAAAATGTGCAATTGCAAAACATAGTTTACAATTTTGATCTTGTTAAAATTTTCAAATCAATTACAAAATAAATAAATATAAATGTTTCAATACAAAATTTTCATACATGATATTAAATATTTTTTAAATTGTACTTTGTCTTCTATTACTTGTCACTTCTTATTATATGAATTACTATAATACAGATATGTACTAATGGATTAATTTTATTAAAGACTTAAAATTTTAATTTAATAAAAAAATCAGATTTGTGGCTAAATAAAAAGAAAAAATAATGTATCCCAATAAAATAAGAAAATAGTGGTAAACAAAATTCAATAGCAAAATCAGATTTGTAATCCAATAAAATAAAAAATAAATGTATCCCAATAGAAAGAGACATGTGACATATTCTCAGAGTTCTAAAAGAAAAAACCCTACTTTATTATATAATATGGGAAAATGTAAGTTTAATCATAGTATTAAAGCAAAATAAACCTCCAACTATTAAATACAAGATATTGTTCATTTGTCGCGTGAATTTCAAATTAATATAGTAAAATATATAAAAATTTTATATAGAATACATAATTCTATCATAGAGAACCTATAATATTGAATTTTTTAGGAATTATGTTTTATTTCATTTTAAATTTAAATCACTTAGAAAAAAGTCTCTAGTGGTGAGATTTCCTAGTAACTAATATTACATTCTCTTATTCCTTCACTTATCTTCTCCATTTTATAATTCTAATAAATAATTTATGAATTTTTCTCAGTTTTTATATTAAAAAAATCGTTTAAGATATTCACAAATGATGAGAAAATATTAGTTGTTCTTTTCAATCTAGGCTTATTTTTTTATCTTAGAAAAATGAAACATAAACTTAAATAAAAATAGGAAAATACAAGTTTAAGCATGGTTTCAAAGCAAAATAAACCTCCAACTGTTAAATATTATATATTGGTCATGCGTTGTGTGAATTTTAAATTAATATTTCAAATTAATATAGACTAATATATAATAATTATATATATAATATGTAATTTTATCATAGAAATATTTTAACAATAATTTATTTGCAATACATAGACAACCTATAATATTAAAGGTTTTCTGGCATTACATTTCATTTCATTTTAAATTTAAATCATTTAGGAAAAAATCCTCTGGTGGTGATATTTTCAAATAACAAGTATTGCATTTTCTTATTAAAAACAAAATTTTTTTAAGATATTCATGAATGATGAAAAAAATATTATTTGTTTGTTTTAAATCTAAGATTATATTTATTATCATAAATTTATATAAAAATGAGAAAAAATGCAAGTTTAACCATGGTCTTAAAACAAAATGAACCTTCTATTATTAGATATTGTTCATGCGTTACACAAATTTTAAATTAATAGTTCAAATTAATATAGTAAAATATATACTAATTTATATAGAAAATATGTAATTCTATCACAGAAAACTTTTAACAATAATTTTGTTGGTCTTACGTAGACAACCTATAATATTAGAGGTTTTTTTCATTACTGTTTATTCATTTTAAATTTAAATCACTTAGAAAAAAGTCTCTGGTGGTGAGATTTCCTAATAACTAGTATTGCATTCTCTTGTTTTTTCACTTATCTTCCCTATTTTATAATTCTGACAAAAAAATCTATGAGGTTTTCTCTGTTTTTTATTAAAAACAATTTTTTTAAATATTCACAAATAATGAGAAAATTATTAGTTGTTCTTTTCAATCTAAGCTTGTTTTTATTATCTTGGAAAAATGAAACATAAATTTATATAAAAATCAAAAAGTACAGGTTTAACCATGGTCTTAAAGCAAAATAAACCTCCAACTATTAAATACGAGATATTTTTCATGCGTAGCGTGAATTTCAAATTAATATAGTAAAATATTTAATAATTTATATATAAAATAAGTAATTCTATCTTAGAAAGTTATTGAAAATAATTTATTTGCAATACAAAGACAACCTATAATATTAAATAAAATATCATAAAATATATTATAAAAAAAAATATATATATATTTATTTATTTATGCAAAGCTAAAAAATATAAGAAAAATAAGTAATATATATATATATGTAATCAAATATAAATATTTTTCTTTCTCTATTCATTACTTAAAATAATATTTTTTAGTTTTTCTCAATTCAATTTTCAAATAGACATTTTTGAAAGAAAAAATTATGAAAAATGAAATGAAATGCGGTTCATGCAATACTAGACAGCATGAGCCCAGCTTCAGCCATTTGATCAGCTGGTGAACCGTCTGTATCGGTCAGACAATACTGTAACAAATGATAAAACGGCAAGTTACCAAACCATTAGATTTTCAAAAAGACAGAGGAACTTTATTAGGAATATATGTAAGAAACATGCGTATGCCTTGAGTTTCCCATTAAGAAGACCATCCAGAGCAAGAAACTGAACGTGCTATGAAAACAATTTAAACAGTATTGATGAATTCTTTTGAATGATAATTTTTCATTTATATTATAATCTTATAACTTGAAATTATGAAAAAATAAAATTCAATATGTGTTCCATGTGAATAAATTAATACAATACGAATAAATTAATATAAATTTGAAATAGTTTAGTTAGAGATACTGAATAGAAAGAAAATAAAATAAAATAATAAAGTTAAAATTTTGAAAAACACATAACAACTCTGTAGAATTTCTTTTAAGATATTATTTTTACTTTGTTATATAAAATATCGGGCCAAATAACACTGTCTATTTGTCTAGATAGTCAGGTTAGTGGTTCGACTGACGGTCTAAGTTTCTGAACATTTTATTGTTTTAAGACATCTCATACAAAAGTTTAATATGAAAAATAGACGAACTAAATTTGATTTTTACAAAAATGTCAGATGGTTGTACAGCTCAATCTAAATGACAAAAAAACAAAAAGTACTCAAGATCTCAATCACAGCCCTAAACAAAGTTAAGTTGCACAGACCAAACAAAACAAAAAAAATACATATACTAATCTTCTTTTTGCACATATCGCTTTTACCTAGCTTTTCACTATCTCAATTATAATATAGGCCCAAAGAAAATTTTCGGCAGGAAGGTTGATCATTAGTTAAAAGAAACATTTCCTTGCACTTAGAATTTATGTATATGTTCTTTTTTTTTTTTAACTATTATATGTTCTTTTAACCACAGATTCTACTCTCAATACCGACCTTCCCTTGGTGCACCGATCAAGTTCGTTGCGGTTGCTGTGATATGAGACGGCATGAGTCCAGCTTCAGCCATTTGATCAGCTGGTGAACCGTGGTCGATGTACCGGTCAGGCAATATCGTTGGTCTCCACTAGAAAAAATGATACAATAGTAAATTATAAAATTATTAAAATTATTAGGTTTTTCAAAAAGACACACGAACATTACTATTACCATTAATTTCGTACCGTATCAAAAAATAAATGACACAAAATATAATATTAACAAAAAATGATAAAATTATCATTTCAATGATACCCGACAAAAAGAAAATCTGTTAATTAATTTTGAAGTTATTAAATCCTTTTTTACAATTTCACTAGTATAAAATATTGGACCAAAAAACTTCTTAGATACCCCAGCTTACCGGTTCGACCGGCGGTCTAGATTTCTGAACT
>KE155345.1:51274-69345 GCA_000411075.1 Sisymbrium irio
ACATGTGAGATTGGATCTTGAAGAATTCAATTCTGTGATTTCCTTTTAAAGATTTTATTAGTTAAATTTCCCAATTTATTTAAGTTGGTTATTTATTTTGTAACTGTTAATTACGATGGTTTTTTCTCTGTCTCTTCTTGGGGTGAATGTTTACAGCATTACTAATAAAATACGTTGGATGTTGATTGATTGTTCTAAATGATGAAAAGTAAATTATTGAAGATGTGAGAAAGGGATAGAGATACACGACATGCACAAATGATACAGTTTCCACTTGGTCTTACTTGACAGCCAAGAAAACAAAGAAATTGAATCTTGAGTTCCGAGTATATAATTTTTACGTGTAACAGATGAAAGCAAACTCTCAGTGAGCGTTGCGAGTGATCAAACCCTCGAATATGACATAGAGATCTCTGTTGTCGCTTCCGAATATCTCTTCAACTTTCCTAAGCGTTTCCTGTAAAACAAACATTATGTATCGATTCAAAATCCGAGTTTTAAATAGGAAAAAAGCTGAAAAATGTTTGACAGAGAGAAAGAGAGAGAGCGAGCATTCAACTCACATCTTTTGTTTGCTTGTGGGCGTTAAGATCCTTCACATTTCCAAGAAATGCACCAAACTGCTCATAAGATAACCGGCTCCTGATGAAGAACCAACAACAAGAAGTAGAATGTGTTACAGACAACGCTGTAGAGAGTTTTTGTTAGAATGTTTCAGATTCGGAGTCTTTTTTTTTACCTGACTTGCCGGAAGAACTCTTTACCATCAACCCTAGTTCGTCCTGAAAACAGAAGTAACCAATTAATATTGTTTCAATTTCGAAAAACCTCCACAAGAAAAAATCCTGGCTTTTTTAACTTACCGGTGTGGGATCCAGGCTCTGAGATTGATATAGAAGATCTAGTATCATCAAACATGCCTCTAGTGGTAGAGAATGATACAGAATGGCGTCGAGGAGAGATAGGTCTCGAAGTCGTTTTAGGGGTAGAAGAAGCAGATAATGTCGGTGGAGAACCAGGAGGAGTAAGCCGAGGAGTAGCATTCTGAGATACTAATGGGAGACTGTTTGATAAACTTGGTTTAGGAGCTGTACGAATTTTTTTTTTTTTAAAAAAACTTCAGCTTTATTCACTTGCGAGTCAAGACACAAAAACAAATTAAAAAATGCTTAATTGCTTGAGAACTAAGATTTGTATAGTAACCTTCGGTTTCGTTTTCCACTGGAGCTGGTTCCACAGCTTCAGAAGCTTGAGACTGGATTGATGAATGTCTTGAAGGTTGAAATGGAGAATCTTCATCTGAAAATGGAAAGTTACATCATTGATACAATACAACTGTGAAATCAAACAAGAAAACAAAGAATCTATATACCGTTTGGTGTTGGTTTAGCAATAATCTGCGTTGTTCCTGCCTGTTAAAACCCAAAACATAATCCAATTAAAAAATATTTTAACTTTTGTTTTTTTTTTTACTTCGAAGAAAGTGAAGAAGTTTCATACATTTTGGTCGTCATCTTGAAGAGACATCATAAGAGTCTTCCTGAAACCCTCAAGCTGCACCATTTCCCAAAACTCATCATTCAAAGCTCCATAAAGGTTGAACCTTTTTTTTGCTAATTTTCCAAATTATATTGCTAAATTTAGACAAGATCTTTTACCTTTGAGACATCTCGCTGGAGTCTCTTCACAGTACTTGACAACGAAGAATTCTCTCTCAGCAGATTCTCCTGCGAATTTCTTGAGATTAATCGAAGAAAAAAGAAAAAAAAAATATATATCCGGGTCGGGTCGGGTCAGGAGTCAAACACGGGTCGGACCTTTTCAGAGTCGGCGAGGGAAAGCTTTTGAAGGGCATCGGAGAGAGAAGCGTCGAGAGACTCCACGTGTGATTGGAGGTCGGCGATTTCCTTGTCTTTCTCGGCGAGGAGCTCACGGAGATCGGACGACTCTGATTCGAGAGCGGAGACACGTGTCGAGAGAGCAATGGATGTGATTTTGCGGGCCACATCTAGCTGTTCGAATGGATCGGACGGTAAGACTTGAAGGACTTCCTCGGGAAGATCGAAACTTGTCGAACCTCTAACCGCACTTGATCTTTCTTCTTGTTCTTCTCCTTCTGCTTCTATCTCTGACATTCTTTCTTTTGTCTTTTTGATTTTTTTCTTTTAATTTCCTCTTTGGTCTTTTTTTTGCTTTTTCAGTTTTTATCGTTTCTTTCTTTTTGTACCAATTTGAGTTGAATGAGTTCTTTATACGTTGTTCGGTTATGTTACGGCATAGAACGGTTTATTACGTCAAACCGAATTTAAGTCTAAATAAAACAGTTTATTTATCATATAGTTTAAGAATTTCATCCGTCGAGATAAGGTATGATGCGAATTTGTTAACGCCATTCTTAAAACAAATGCGTTCTGGGAAAATAGAGTTCCGGTTTGGTATTAAGATTCTGCTTCGGTTATGTAGTGTAGATATGATTAATTGATTGATTGATTGATAGGATATAGAGGATGTGGTCACGTATGCTTTGTCTTTTGTGTGTTGTGATATGACACAATGTGTGGTGTCTAGATGGGTAAGCCAAAGTTGTGATGCGTAAATGGATAGGATTATAAATCATAGGATTCTTGCAAAGAGAGACAAATCATTCCAGAAAAAAAAATTGACAGGTAAAACAGTCGATTCTTTTTTTTTTTTTTGGGGGAAGAATATTTTTAGTTTTCATAAAAAAAACTTAAAAATAATTCCAATAAACATTCTCTAATAAGATTTTTTTTTTTTTGTCATCTGATTTGATTAATAAAACGGGTCAAACCCAAACGTCATTACATAAACATTAACCAAAGACAACCAAGCTCCAAAACCAAAGAGAACACAAATTACAACCAACAACACCAAACCACAACCGCAAATGCCAATCGAATCGCTACTTCTCCGAACACCAACTTAAAACTCGGAAGATGAACACCATTGCAATCCTTCCTTCTTAAGTAACTCACCCAGTTAAACCGGAGTCTCTATCTCTTAACCTCGTCAGAAGAGCGCAAGAACATAACCGCAAAATGTTAACCCATATCTCTGAACCGGAATAGTCCGAACCCGCGAACCAGAGCAAAAAGGCGGAACATCACAAGAAACCCAAACCAAGAGGAAGAGAAAGAAAAACTCCAAGAAACCTCAAACCAACCACACCAAACGAAAGCTACTACCAAGATCCAAAACAACCGGAAACTAAGCCCGAGAATTTTACGGAAACCATAAGCCCTAAAGATTAAGGGAAACTAACGCCCGAGAGATTTACGGGAAACCAAACGCCTAAAGGATTAAGGGAAACTAAAGCCGGCAGGACCTAATCCTCCGGAACCAAAGATAAAATGCAAAAAAACTAAAACAGAGCAACCAAAACCAAGAGCCGAGAACAAAGCCAAACTAATAGGACGGGGTAACAAAACTAAAGCCGGCAAATATGAAAACCATAAACGATTCCGTAACTAAAGAATTACCCATACTAAAGGTATGACTTTGGCCCGAGAGAAGGACAAACCTAGACCAAGATCTGGCCGGAACAGGAACGAAGCATCACAGCGTCGCTATAACACGACGATTCGCTGAACCCAACTACATCAAGACATAGATCCACCACAAACAACGAGAAGTTAAACGGAGGGCAGAAGCTTTTGCGACGAGACGGAAGAAAAACACAGTTTGAGCTGCTGCCAAACTCGAACAGAGCAGATCCGCGTTGTAGATCCGCCTTCGCACCTCCACCAACCGAGAAGACGACTGTCATTTGCCGCACCACAAAACAGCTCCGTCTAAACCGTGAAGAAGAGATCTAGAAACCCTCACACGAACAATCACTTTCACCATCGGCTAGAGACGAAATGACACAAAAGGAGAACGAAGAAGGGGAGAAGCCCTCTCACAGCGCCGGCGAAAGCCAGCCACCGGAGAGGCAACACGAGAACGGAGAAAGGAGATCTGCAGCTCTTAAGTTTGAGAGAAAAATATTACGCGCGTGAGGTACACGCGACCCGGTTTCTATAACTAGAGGAACACCTATTTTATCTTTAAAAATAAAGTTAAAATTGAATATTTTTTATTTATCTATTGTTGTTTGTTATTTTGTTTAAAATTAAATAACTATATTACAGTATTCTTTTGAAAAACAGGGGAAAAAATTCTCAGCTGAGAAGAACACACTCTTGTTTGTATTTTTTTCTCATGAGATTAATGGGGGTAATAATGGTAAAAATAAATACCCCTGTTATTATTTACTAATAAAACTTTCAATGTACCGCGAGAAAAAGACCGCATAATAATATGCCGGCAAAAATGAAAACACGAAACCGTTCCAAAGCGTCTATTCGAAAATCTCCCGCTCCTTTGTTTTACTCTTTTATACTACTCCTTCACATCTCTTCCACTTCCCTCTCTCTTTGCTTCATTTTCATCTTCGTCTTAATTAGGGTTTTCCGATTTCCAGAGATGGGGAAATCTACCAGATCCAGAGGATCGACTAACATCGGGAATGGGGTTATTACTCCCACGCAAATTGCTTTCATCGTCGATCGTTACCTCTACGACAATCGATTCTCTAAAACCCGAACCCTCTTTAGAACCGAAGCTTCGTCTCTCCTCTCCAACTCCCCAGTTCGTGATGTAAGCACACGATCATTCTTCTTTTGATGTAAATTCAATTGGGTTTCTTTTCTTTTGTTCTTATGGGTTTTGTTACGTTGGTAGGTTCTGAAGAGCTACTTGACTCTTGAAGATATATTGAAAGATTACGTATCCTTAAGGGAGCAGAAAGTGGCGTTGGATCAAGAGAGAGTGATATTGGAAAAAGAGAAAACTAGGGTTCAAAATCTGTTGCAGGGGATGCAGAATGTGATGAACACTTACAACGCCAGCTTGACCGCTCCTCCTCCTCCTCCTCCTCTGGTGGGAGCTCCGGCTTCTCAACAGAAAAACATCTCTTCTTCAGGTTTTCAGCATTTGGCTCTTCTGAATTGGAATGATTAGTGCCTTAGCTTGGTTTGGATCTTGAAACACATTTGGGAACAAACGAATTTTGTTGCAAACAATACATTATCAGTTCGTTTCTTCTGTAACCTATGTGGCTGATGCGTCCGGAACTAATCATGTCTCCTTATTTTTTTCAGGTTGCACACAGTACAACACACCAAATGTTATGTCGGTGTCTTTGTTGGGTAACAAAAGAGTAGATTTCGGGAATTTTAACGCACCTTTGACCAGTCATCAGCCTATAACCGGAAAACGAAAGTGTCATGAAAATGCTATAGGAGCTCCTCCGGTAGCTAGGAAAGCGCGGATTACTAGGGCACAAGACAAGTCAACAGCAAATGGTATGTTTGTATATACAATGTCTACATGTTTATTAAAGTTGGTTTGAGTCTCTAGTACCTTTAAACTTATCTTGTGTCTTATTTACTTGGATCAGAGACTAATAGGATCCCCCAAGCTGCTAAAGCGGCTAACCATTTCCCATCTCGAACTCCATCTGAACCACTAACATTGGCCAAAAACTCATCAGCTAATGAGATAATGCCTGGTGACGGGTCAAGCGTTGCTAATTCTTCGCTTCCAACCAATTCGACATGCCTTAGGACACCACAAAAACGTGCTTCCCCTGGGAGTGATAAGGTCAGCACTCCCCAGAAAGAAGTTACTCCTACAAACTGTACAATTGTTACAAAGGAGAGATTCACAATCAGCCCGCTCAAGCAAATTACTTCTTATACAATGGAAAGGAGTCATCATATTTCTTCTTCTTCTTCTTCACCGGTCGAGTCTAACCTTAAGATGTCAAGTAAGAGAGACCATGTGAAAGGAAGGCTCAACTTTGATGAAACTGATCCGAAAATGTGCCTTGAGGCAGCACCTGCCACTTCAGATTCGGCTTCAGCTTCTCCATCTGGGTCTGAGCCGGAGGTTGATCTATCTGACATCGATTTCTCAATCTTGGCTGAAGACTTCTCAATCTCACAGCTACTAGTTGATTTTGATATTGGTTATGAAGGCAATGCCCCAAATCCACCTATTTACACTGTTTCAGGGTATATGCTTTGTTTCATAGGATCAATTTCTGTAAATGGCTATCATCTCTTGCTGTCTGCTCATTACGCTATTTTAAATCACAGGGCGTCTCCTGAATCTGGGAATGGGAATCTAGAGGCTGACCAGGCCATGTCAGAACATACATCAACTATGACTGAAGTGATTAAAGGGAACGACATGATCACTCAAGGTTGGTATATTTTGGTGTGCACCTGATTTTCATATATACCTTTTTGCTATTTCCACTCAATCTTGATGCTTCATCTGCAGGGAGTGATGCCGAGACTGCTGCTAATTTCGTACCACAATGTATACGAGCCTCGAATCCTGGTACATTTGCTTACTCTCTCTTTGATTGAAATTTTCATGATGTACCAATCCTCTCCCTAACTCACCCATTCTTCTCTTAACACAGCCAATAGTTGCAGGTAGAGAGTGATGTTACAGGCAATCGACTGATTTTTTAAGACTTCAAGTGGATGAAGCACCAAATGCATGATCCTCGGCTTTTGCCTAACTATGGTGCTAATTTTGAAATGATCTGTGGAATGTAAAATTGCTATCCCCCATGGTAGATTTTGATTAACTAGTGATACCGATTTGTATAAATTTAACTTGGTTTTGGCTTTATAGTAAAACAGCTGATTTCTCTATATTGATATGGACAACAAAACAGAGTTTTTATCATTTATGCATCTATTGGGAATTTGGGATGTGCCATGTAGTCAGAAAATGGCTTACAGCAGAAATTAAATGGCTTATGTTTGGTACATGACTCAAGCCAAGTATTTTTCCAGCTTCTCCACTTCGTCTTTGCTTCCAATGTAGAGTGGAACCCTCTGATGTATCTGTCAGGTATCATAAAGAAAAAGAGTAGTCTGATGCTTAGATCCACTTCTTTGTTTTTGTTAAATTCTTGTAAGAAATTAAACATGAAATGTGTTACCTCAGTCGGTTGGATATCTAGGACTCTCTGGTGTCCATCTGATCCTTTTCCTCCGGCTTGTTCAACGATGAAACTCATCGGTGCACACTCATACAAAAGCCTAAGCTTTCCGTTTTTGCTCTTGGCGTCGCGAGGGTACCCGTAAATGCCACCGTACAACAGAGTCCTGTGAAAATCTCCGACCAAACTTCCAATGTACCTTGCTGAGTAAGGCTTCTGACTTGGACCAGGTTCCTTGAGATCATCGATGTACTTCTTCAGTTTGTCGTCCCACATTTGGTAGTTCCCTTCGTTGAAAGAGTAAATTTTCCCGGCTTTCGGGATCTCAATGTTCTCTTGCGTGAGGACGAACTCACCGTACATTGGGTCGAGGGTGAAGGCGAAAACACCTTTTCCCAAAGTAAGAACGAAGATGACTGAGCTCGAGTACATGCAGTAGCCGGCTGCTAGCAAGTTGTTCCCTGGCTGGCACACGTTTACTATACACCTTTGTTCTTCTGAGCCAAGCTGCAAACAGCACACAACCAAAGTCCGAAGGTCAACACCCTTTTTTATACATCGTGTGTATCTTTTAGTGGCCATATAAACCAAACCAACAAGACCGAATTGGTTAACCCGATTGATTTTCTTATTTAATACAAAAAGTTATTAAAATTCTAACATCCTAAAATAAAAATTATTTTAAAAATATTTATCTAAAACGGAACGAAGTCCAAACCAAAATGTATAAAACCAAACCAAATTACAAATTGGTTTTTTGGTTTTAAATTTATTTCTATCCCTGGCACCTCCTCTTCCTAATACCAAAACAAAACCATAGACAAAATTGCCTAACCTTTAGTATATCGTATACTATATATAGAAGAGCTACAGCTACGTACTAAATAAGATAAATGTGGAAATGTGTCAGGGAGAGTAGTTAAATTACAGCGGAGATATCGTCGGAGTCGTCGACGAGGCATTCGTCATTGGGGCTGTAGATACCGAAGATGGAACCGGTGGAAACTGCGGCGTCAATGTTGGAGGAACCGTCAAGAGGGTCGAACACGACTACGTAGTTGCCGGAGTAGCTCTCCTCTACAGCCACTGGCACGTCCTCTTCCTCTGAAGCTATGATTCCTGTTCTTCCGCTTGATCTCAAGCAGTTCGAGAACACCTGCAAGCATCCTCAATTCTTTTTATTGTGTCATATATATTGTTCTTTCTCCATCCAACCATATTCCATCATGTATAAACGATGGTTTAGTTTTTGTAGATTGGTAACAATAACATAGTGCGATCCTACCATGACGTGATTCCACAATTTACCAAAGCCTACAATTATTTTGGAGAGACTAGAATTTGAATTTAACGTCAGCATGTATGTGTATTAAATATAGACAGTTAAATATATTTATTTATTTATGGATGAAATAGAAAACATTAAACATGTGGATTGGTCTTCTTCTTTTAGTCATTGGTTTAGGTCTAAAGTCTAAACTCTAAAAGGCTTCTATTGCATCTAAAAACGTTTTGTATCCAAAAGTGACTACATTAAAGAATATCCAAACACGTGTATGCAAGAATATTTGACCTCATTGGAGACAACGTCAAGCTTCTTCTGATCCTCTCCCTGAATGTTTACGGCTCCCTGAACGCCGGTCAGATTAGAGATTCCGGCACGCTGTACAAGCGAAGCGATCTGCTTACAAGCCATAGCTATGCTGGACATAACTATCGTCAGCTCTGTGTCTATCTCTCCTTTCATCTCCTGCCTCAGCAGCCAGCTCGTCAGCGTCTGAAGCTCGTACCCACTCTTCTTCCTACCAGCCGTTTTAGTCTCCGCCGCCGCAGCAGCATCCGCCGCAACCGCCATACACCTCACTCCACCAGCATGATGGTTTCTCACAGCTGCTGCTTTTTTCCCGCCGGAGAACAGTGATCTCGGGAAAAGGATTCGTGGCTGAGATGAGGCAGCCACGTGGCGAGAGCTTGAGAGAAGAAGATGAGACGAGGATGTTGTTCCGGCGGTTGCTGCCATGTTTTCTTGCGTTTGTTTGTGTTTGAAAAAAGTTTGAGCTAATGGGAAGTTTTTGTTTTTGGAGGTGGAGAGAGGATCGGATTGTGAGGTGGACGAAGGATTCGATTCATGTGGATCCCACTTATCTTGTTGGAGTTTGACACGTGGCTATTCTCTGCTCTTCAATAAAAAATGAGAAATATGCCAACTTGCTAAACATAAGCAGGCCATTTAGTAGTGTTGTTGGTATAAACAGTTGGGCCTGAATGCCTGATGTAGTTTTTTTAGCTAACCCAAGACCACATCACAATTTTTTTTTAAAGATTCTTTTTTTCCTATCAATTTAAAAAGATTCTTTTTTGTTTGTGCCTAGGCGTGGTGGCCCTTAACAAACCGAAGCGAATTAAGACTTCTAAATTATATATTAGAATACATTTCATGGGGTGGAATAACTAAGATACGGCGTGAGTGATACTGCATAAGTATTTGTTTACGCTAGAAATTGACAACCAATTATATATAACACAAAATGTATATATGCAGGACTAGTTTCTGAAATTTCCATAAACTACTAGTTGTTCAATGGAAACAATACCACAATATATCATCAAAGGAAAATTATTTTTTTTTGTTTTTATTACACTACCAATACAAGTTATAATAGTACTTGATTTTATTAATCGTCCTAAAAAACTGTACCGATAGTAGTAGTACTATGAACTAATTAACGCGTTGAGTAAAAAAAGGACGTGAACACATGTACGCACGTCGCTTTGTTTCCAAGAAAGCCACTCACCCGAAAGTCTTGTAATGAAAAAGATAATTCAACTAAATCTTTTACAATAGTTTATGTCTTTGATTACGTTCGCTGATATATTAAGAAATGCCAATTTACAAAAGAAAAAGCATTAAATTGCTTATATAAAATATATCATGGTACGAACTACGAATCTGAAGAATCCGAGCAAATGTCTAGATGACCAAAATGAAGCTATGAACAAATAATAAAAAGTCAAAACAATACATAATTTTTGGTACAAAGAAAAACAAAAATATATATATAAGTTAAAGTTAAGAATCGGATATAATTTATATAATAAACATATTTGTTTCATTTAAGCTTATATGAATATCGACATAAGCCTACGTCATTAAGTAAAACATAAATTTCCAGCGCTCAGTCTAAGTTTATGATGTTTTGATCATTTCCCAGAAGGTAGTACATACAAATAATTATAGAGAGATCCATGAACTTGTAAGGGATCAAATAATTCAAAGTCTTAAGATGAAAAAAATGACCAAGCACATAACGTAATACAAATAAAATTGCAACTACTGTGTAAAATATAATATTTACTGTTTACAAAAACATTATGTACTATTATAGTAAACCATATATAATATATATATATATAGAGGCTGCTATACAGAAAAAAAAAATTAAATAGTAAATACAAATCATTCATCAAAACATCTTGTATATATATACTCACAAACCCACAACATCTCCTTCAATATACGCCTTCTATTCGGACGTACTCTCTCCCTTGAAAACATCAAACATTAAACCCCTGAAAACAATAAAAGAGAAAGAGAAGACGAGAGAACAAAAAAAACTCAGAAGCAATGTCTTATTCTTCCCTCAAATTGCCAATCTTTCTCATTCTCTCATCTCTTCTCCATGCCGCTTTAGGTACGTACAAACATATCTATTGTATAGAAATCTCCAATCGTTAGAACCCATGTATATTATTCATGCATGATCAATTCCAAATATGTTTTCTCTAAAATTGTTCTTGGGCTAAGACAAGTTTTCAGAATTTACATCACAAGAAGAACCATAGGTTTCACAGTTTGGCGATTACAAGACCGGTTTAAGATAAATGATAGGAAAATAAAATCTTTTATGTGAACATTTGATTTTTTTCTTAACCAGTGTATGTTTTGTCTTTCCTATAATTGTAGGGGAGGAAATCATTTGCGAGAATCTTCCCACGGATATGTGCGCGTTCTCAATATCGGCTTCCGGGAAAAGATGTTTATTGGAGACAGCAAACGTCCCCGGAGAATACACTTGCCGGACTTCCGCGGTGGAGGTTGAAGGGATTGTAAACCACGTGGAGAGCGATGAGTGTGTAGCCGCTTGCGGGGTTGATCGCAAAACTGTAGGGATCTCGTCGGACGCAATGATGGATGCAGGATTCGCCGCTAAGCTTTGCTCTCCGGCTTGTTTGGATTATTGCCCTAACATTCTTGATCTTTATTTCAATCTCGCCGCCGGTGAAGGTACGATCTTGTGCTTTTTTCTTTCATGCGCTGACATTTTTGTTTTATAAGTTGCATACGTATACCAGAAGGTAGAAACAATTAAAGGTATATATTTCCTTACAACAAAAAGCATACATACATACTAATAAATTGGTAACTTAAGTTTTTTTGGAAAAACAATTTGTTGAGAAACTGATATTAGATACCCGAAAATGGAAACAAATTTGTATTTACCAAAGTAGGAAACAATATCAAGTCTTTGCCAAGTGTAAAATGTGTCTTCTATTATGTTTAGTATGGCTGATTAATGAAGTAAGAATCATATACTTGTGTGTGTGTTGTGTATTTCGGTAGATCCCCTGGGTCGACTCCTTTTTTCTTACACGTGCATGCATGAAACTTACTTTTATATTTCGGGTGTTTCTTATCGTCAAAGCAAGGAACTTCGGGTAGGAGCTTGATTGTTATGCTTCACTAACCGTTATAATAATAATAATACTAGTTTATCTATTACATCCTAATCCTATGGTTACGTACTTACGCTAGTACTATATAAAATCAATATGATGTAAAATGTAAACTTGACGTAAATTGACTACATGCAGGTGCATTTTTACCTGATCTGTGTGATGCTCAACGGATAAATCCCCACCGTTCGATGTTGGAAATGCTCAGTTCTGGCGCGGCTCCAGGGCCTGTTTCCGAGAATGCTCCAGGCCCTGTTTCCGACAATGCTCCGGGCCCTGTCGACGCCTCAGCCCCTGCTCTAGCTCCGGCTGCTATGTAAAATTAATGTTATAAATTTCGCAGGTGTCATGGTTTATATATGTCTCATATTTCGATTGATGATCCATAATGGATCCGGTCTTACGTTTACATGATTTGATGCTAGATCTTCAATTGGTTCATTTGAGAGAAGAGGATACAAAGTGAGTTTGAGTTTTGGTTCGATCTGTTCTTTTTTACTTAAAAAAAAAACATTTTCCCATATAATAACAAATTTGTAATATCATTGTTTTGTTTTCTTGTTTGATATATATACCATATGCAATCGCAACTTATAACCGATACTTTAACAGTCGACTATGATAAATAAAATATACTATATATATGAGCATGAACATATGTTTCTGGTTCAATTTCTCTTGAAGATTATCGGCGCTGTTATTTTAGAAGTGTAAAAACCTAAAGTTGAATTGTCGGCGTCTTCTTAAGTGCTAAACCCTGATTTGCAAGGTCTAAGACGCTACGAGTTTATGTTGTACGTATTCGTGAGTTAATCATTAATTTAGCTTCTTCCAAATGTATGCGTTGGATGGATTATGTAACATGCTTTTACAGTATGGTAATACATTTGGATCGATTCGCGCTACTAGAACTCGTCTAGCAAGTTGTGGTAGTATCAATATTAAGTTTTTGTATTGATTAGTTATTAGAAAAGTTATGAAAATACGTTTTCATTTCACAATAATATTCAATATCTTTGTTTTATACTTTTTACTCAAATGAAAACTTTCAAGTTTTTTTTTTTGGAAAGTTTTGAAGGATATTTATTTTTTGAATGTGTTAAATTTATTTAAAAGAAAAAACCACTGTTTTACAACAATGCTGCATATTTACATTAGAAGAAATTAGAAAAAAAATAGATCACTTTCTCTCTTCACTCTCTTGTAGCAAACTACATTTGCAGTTGCAGGGCTTCATCATACTTAGGGGAAAATTAACATCGAGTGTGACATACATAGTTGCTCGACGGCGAGAATGTTTCTAGCTGTAGCAAATCCAGAAACGGATACTCAATATCTATCACTCTTTGATTTTTTCCCCTATATTTTCCTCTGTTCTACGTAGAAGTTAGAAATGGGGAAGAGAAAACGTCGTCTCGTTTTGTTTTTTGATCACAACGTCGTCTCGTTGTAATTGCCCTTTGTATATTTCATAAAAATATTAAATGACTGTATAGGCTTTAGGAAATGTTTTTCAGAAGTCAAAGTAAAATATTGTTATTCACTGATAATACGATATGGGCCGTTGGATCTGGTCTTATAATTCTCATGCGTCGCACGAAAAAAAAGCAAGTACAAATCAAATGTACAGAATCTGCTTAAGAGAGGAAAGATCCCTCAGTTTGACTGACGCATAGGAAGCTTATTTCCATTTATTAACTTATTTATGGGACAAAGATCTTTATTCAATCTTTGACAGTATCGCTTATTCCTAGTATAGTGACTGACAACATAATGTCACAAATAGATTTAGAGCAAGGAAGACTTGGAGATCGGTTCAGTGACGGCGAAGATGTGGTTTCATGCTTCCATTCGAATACGTACGGCTATTATGACTACGGCAACGACGAGTATTCGAGGAGTGTCTCTTCGGTGAGTGATGAGTCAGAGAACAGAGTGTGTAGGATTTGCCAATTGGAGGTTGGATCGTACGGTCAGGGTTTGATTGAGTTGGGATGTTCGTGTAAGGATGATTTGGCGTTTGCTCATCGACAATGTGCTGAGACTTGGTTCAAACTCAAAGGAAATGAGTATGTTCTTTCTCGCTTTGTGTCGTCTCTTTGAATTATGTTTATTTTCCTCTTTTTCATCACCACTAGTTATTAATTGCTGAAGAAACTAATTAACTTTGTTTTGGTGCGAATATTTGTTTATGTAACTGATTTGTTTTTTTTTGGTTATGGTGTCTAATGTCTATAGTGTTCAGTTCCGGCTTATAACCATGACTATCGACCTAAATCGAATTTAGCATGTATCGGACTCGTATTGTTATGGTTATTATTTTTCAACAAAAAACTATATCCTTAAAATGTCTCGGCTCAGTTTTTTTTTCATGGTTTTATTGGTTTTCAAATCTAGAAAAGATAAAACCATTCCAACCGTAGGTACCTCAAAAAGATTTAACACCCCTATACGGTATCTTATTAGGTACCTCAAAACCTTGAATACTTTCAGTTCCTTTTTTGTACTAGGTTATATAACTTATCTCATGACAGCCTCTTGACAAAGGAAAAAAGTAGAACTTATACAAAGTTAATTTGGCTGTAGAGTATGTGAGATTTGCCACTCGGAAGCGAGGAACGTGGCCAGTGGGAATGAGATGGTAGAGGAGGAGGAGGAGTTGGTAGTGGAGGTGGAGGAGGAAGGAGAAGGAGATGGCTCGGTTGGGGAAGACAGAGAGAGCTGGTGGCGAAGGCAGATGGTGTTGATCTTTGTGTTAATATGTTGGGTGACACCAGTTCCCATTTACTTTCTTGCAATCCGAATATAAGTTTTTCTCACCAAATCGCATATTTACTTTTCAGAAAATCGTATATACACTTTTCAAATGAACCACAATCTTAAATATCCTAACAAAGTTCATTTATTAATTGTAAATTTGTTTGTGTTTGACCTTTTGAGTTTGCAATATGTAAAATATTTAACCGAATGATTTAAACGTACGAACCGAAATGTCTCTGTCTCGGTAGCTTTTCTCATTTGAATCGAGAAGGTGGTGAAAAAGGCGACCGAACTTGGGCTAACCTCAATATGGCCACTAGTTCATCGAGCTACTTATATGTTTATATTTGAGGATACTGGAAGATTGGATATGCGATTTTGGTATGTGTATTCAGCTCTGAACCTAATTATTATTATGTTCTTCTCCAAGTGGTATTTGAGGTCACAAAACAAGCATCTACACTAGGACTTGATTTTGATCAATATTCCATAGAAAATGCCAACGTTCTTCTATAGATCTCTCCACCTTGTTTGATGCATATATTAGTTAGCTTATACTGGTTATTACGCTAAATGATTATCTAATTTGGCTAAAGCGTAACTCTCTGGTATGTACAAAAAAAAAACAATCAAGTTTCTTACAGGTTATTCGATACAAAATTCCATTTAGGATGTTCAATGGAAAATAACTGACCGATTGATAATTTGACAAAGCCTGAAATAAAAAATCTCTTGGGAATAGATTTTGCCATGAGACAAACCAGAAAGCACAATCATCATCATAATTCATAATAAATACAAAGAAGAAGGCATCAGAAGTATATGCATATATATATAGATACACCATGTGTATGTGCATATAGATGGGCATAATTGAGAGAGGGAACAAAATAAGCCTATACAAAGCTCTTTTGAAAACACTTGATCAGCGCCTATTAGTCTTCTTGGATTCCAATGTAGTACCGTCCTTAAGAGCTTGCTGGGCATCGGTTTCCATGCCGAGCTTGAACAGGCAAGCCGCTTGCAGATACAAAGCGGTTGGCCATTCTGGAGACACAACCTGTGCCTGCAATGCATCGGTCAAAGCCTCTTGCGCGTTCTCGTTCATCAGATAGGACAGGCAGCGCCGTGCGTGAACAGTTGGTGACACCATTGTTCCTCCATCTATGAACTATGCCATGAAACACACACAAAACAAACCGACCATTTTCATTTTCGATGACTAAAGGAAAAAGAAAAAATCAGAAGCAAAATTCTTCGGTACTTGCATTTGTAGATGTTACCTGAGTGTAGCAATCGACTGCGGTTGTATAATCTTTGGAACGGAAAGCTACGTCGCCTTGCTTCTTCGAATTGAGAGATTCCTGCATCTGGTTGGTCCACATTTGGAACGAGAGCTGCAGTAAGAAGATTCGTAAAAAATGATTAAATCATATACTGATACATAACTGTCCCTTGTTCTGAGACTCTGAATCAGAGCATCGGAAAGACTAAGCTGTGAGCAAAAGGAAGGAACCTCGTTGGCAATTCCTTCATCATCCTTGTATCCGATCTTATTAAGTATTTCATGTATGGCCGTAAGATCTACTCTTAAGCACGCGTCACCAAAAGGCGTCAATGAAAGTGACTGCTCTTCCTCGGGTTCGGTTTCATGGGGTATGCCCATAAGATCATATGAAGGTACATCAGATTCCTTCTGGAGTGTGGCGAGTGAAGTGACGAGAGATTTCACATTTGGCCTTTCTCGAGCTTCATACTGTAGACAACGCGTGGCTAACCGTACTAGCTCAGTGCCATCTTCGTTTGAGAAATGACCCTCGAGAGCAGAATCCATTAACATTGCGCAGTTCTTTCCCTTGATCAGGTCAAGCGCCTGCATAACAAGAAAGGTTAAAATGCCACTGAAAATAGAATACGAAGCAGGAAAAAACATGATGAAGTATCAAAACCAGCAACGTTATTGCGATCTTAGTAAGAACTAAAAAAAAAAAAGAAATCAAGCAAGCTAGTTTATTCCAAAAACTATCTATCAGGGTGCATTGAGAAAGGTCCAACATTACATCTAAACTTGTATATCTTTTTTTAGGAGAGAGCTTACATGGCTTGGTGGGATGTGTTTACCACTCATGAGATCAAGCAAAACGGTTCCAAAACTGAAGACAACACTCTCTGGTGTCACTCTACCTGACACACGATGTACAAAACTCATGAGTGGTTTTCTCTTTGGGTCCAGAAACAAACAGATAGAGAGGTAAAAATGATAAACATGAAGAAGAGAGGGTAACACTGTACCCGTTCGTAGATACTCTGGAGGAGTAAAAGCCAAGTTTGTGCTATAACTCTTGCCATCTCTGCTATTTTTCATGAGTCCAAAGCAAGACAACCTCGGATTCCCATCCTGTAATACCACAACGGATAAAAGAAAACAGCTTCAATATCTATAAAAATAAAAAGAAAAGAAAAAAGAAAACAAATAGCTCAAAAAGGGATAAGAAACCTTGTCAAACAAAACTCTGTAAGCATTGAGATCATGATACAAAGCTCTCCCTTTATTACTACAGTACTCCAAGGCCTGCGCTAAACACAAAGCAACTCTCAACCTCATCGCCCATTTCATCGGATGATTCTCCCCTGCAATAACAAAATCATCCAAACAACACTTTTCACTATCCCATTTCTCTAAGGTCAGATGAAAATTTAATGACAGTAGAAAGTGAAAAATAGTAACCGACAGTGAAAAAGATGCTTAGCGAGAGTTTCGTGAGGCATAAACTCAGCGACGAGCAACCTCTCTTCCCCTTCGTAACAGCATCCTATCAGATTCGCTAACCGCTCACTCCTCAAGCTCCCAACAGATTTCGCTTCCTCCTGATATAACAAATCAAATTCAACAAAAACCGAATTCAAAGACAAAAAAAAATTAATTAATTAATAAAAAAAAAGATATTAAGAAAAGACGGTTACGAGGAACTGTCGGTGATCAGCCCAGGCGAGACGGTTAAAACGTTTGACGGCGATGAAACGGCCGTCATCAAGCCTTCCTCTGTAAACAATGTTAGGCGCTTTCTCTCCGTGTTCAGAGACAATGTTATCGGATGAGAAACCGCCGGTTGCTGATTTGAGCTGGTCCAATCGGAATTCCTTGAAATTCGGCCACAGTTTCTTCCCTCCGTTATCGAGATCGGGAGATTCGAGGACTGATGCTGATTTGAAGTTTGAATGGAATAAACAGAAAGACACCTTTGAGCAACCACCTCCCATTTCCTGTGGATCACTTCACACAACTTCCTCAACGATCGGAGTTTTTCTTCTTATTTTTCGGGAAGATTTTGAGTCGAAGAGGTTTTATACAACAACACTTGTTGTCATTTGTTAGTACTTTTCTCGGTGAAGTTCACAGAGAGAAAGAAAGCTTTTCTGGTTTTCTTCTTCTTCTTCTTCTTCTTCTTCTTCTTCTTAGTCTTCTTCGTCTCCGCTTTTCAGACTTCTCTCAAGAAGGAAGGAAGATAGTTTTCGTTTTTTTTTTCTCTTTTTTCTTTTTCTTTTTCGATAT
>KE155352.1:24372-34404 GCA_000411075.1 Sisymbrium irio
AACCTTTTGACAGATACCCAAATTATGGTTATTGAGCCTCGATTAATTTTATGTTCTTCGTCGTTAACTTTCTTGTGGTCAGATATTCTGTGGTCAGTGTCATTTTTAATGTGTATGTTAATTTTTCTCTCGGTGGTCAAGTATCATATGGTCAGCTTCACTTCCTCGTGGTCAGGTATTCTCTATTCTCATCTTCTTCCTTCTTCGGAGACGGGTGCAGAAGCGAGGACGGCTGCTGGGTTTTTGAACATTTGTTAGAAAATAAACTCACCCAAGTTTTGCGAAGTAAGGGTGTCGCGGTCCATACACAGCCTTGCTTCATTTTCAATTTCTAATTTCTAAATAAAACTTTTTAACTCGATTAGTGTCTACATGTAAATCTATACTCTAGATCTGTGCACAAGAACGTTTAGGGAAGAAGAAAACTTCGACAAATACACAGAGCCGTATTTCGAAACCTCCACCTGCGAAATTAAAAGAGGTTAAGAGAGGGTTCAACCCGAAAACAACGAAACCCCAATCAAAAAGTACCTGTTTACGGCATACAGTCAAGATTCGTCGAAGCTTCAATCGGAAATGACAACACTTCCAAACTTTTTTCAACTCCAAAGCCAGAAAAATTATCACGCTCTAGAAACTCAGCAGATATTATTAAGGATTTTTACTAAAATGGATGAAAACTAAGAGATGAAAAGTAAATACAATTTTGTGGAAAGGTACGAAGGAAAAATTGATTTGGTTAGAAGAAGGGTTTACTTGACAATTCACTAGCCCAAAGTACACTTCAACCCCAAAGTACCCCATCTTGTTAGTTTATAGACTTAAAGTACCCTATTATGTAAACTACTCATATATATATCACACATAATGAAACAACACCTTATCCATGAAATAAAATAATGATTATAAACAGGTCCATTTAACCACGAAGAATCATAGACGGCCGCTCTCATACTATTTCTTACGCTGCTTTCGCCTTGCTAACAACATTGGCGAGCGGGTCTTGACTTACTAGGAGATGCTTCTATAATCACTATTGGGTAAATTAACGTTAATTAGTAAACTAAAATGAAATATATGGAACAAATCGGTTGATAAACTTTCGGGACTCCTTACAAAGTTTGCTGATTTGGTATGCCTGAGTTGAAGATGCATAAGATGAAAGAACCAAGGAAATAATCAAAAACAAAACAATTAACCACATATTTCCCTTCATTTTTCTCTTCTATCTTTGTGTTTGTAATTGTAGGTAAAAAGTTATGTCTATTTATAACAACTACAGATTAAAGCGTGAGGTTTACAATGAGGCAGCGTGTGGAAACCATATAGTCTGACCTAAAGAAGAGTCTTCAACGTAGAAAAATATGTTAATCTTTTTTAACTCGTGAACGTATTGCATGTCGTAAACGTACGACAGTCGACAGCCTTTATTAAACTCAAATTTTCTTTTTGATCAAAATTATTAAACTCAATTTAGTCACACGACTTTATTAAATCTTCCCAAAAGCCGCGGGTGGAAGTGAACACGATAATCTTTTTTTCAATGAGCAGATTATGACTGCCACTTTTTGACTTTTCATTTATTTATATAGAACAACAATACAACTGACAATCGAAATCCTTCAGGACTCTTACCAGTTATAACTTAGGGCAAAGGGGAAGTATGTTGAATTGATCCTTAAAACTATGACACAACTCACGTTATTTGCATAAACAATTAAGCAAAAGGAAGACAAAGTCTCCAAAAGATTATATAATCAACGTGACATCTTTTTATTGTCTAACAAAAAGTTTCAAGGTTTTGGTCCAAAAAAAAGAAAAATGGTCACGTCATCACTTATGGTCTCATCAGCCGAGAAATTTCAAAGTCACGAAACTTGAATACTAGCTCCGACTAATTCTTTGATTTTCAGCTCCAAAATATTATAGACAGCTAATTTTTTGTTATTCAATAATGAAACTTCCAAAAACCAACACCTTCTTTGTTGATCATTTCTATAAACTTTTTTTAAAGAAGTCATAAATATACACACTTTTCCTGTCGTTCATTTTTTTTTTCTCTCAAGAGCTCTAAGAAAAAATAAAACAATTTTTGTAACCGGTTCATTTAGCCGCCACTACCCTTAACCCGCGGTAAGCTATTGGAAGCCCCGTTGTTCATCGCCTTTTGCTATCTAGCAACATTGGCGGCCGGTGGTGTTATACTAGGCGGAGTTCGGGATGGCATTTCTGGTCATCAACGGCCGCTGCTGGACATCCTTGCCTTATGGGTGTTTCTAGCTTCCCTCCGGCACCAGGAAAATCAAGAAATTCTTCTTGAAGACGATCTTTCAAAGTTCTTAGATTCGCATGTGAACTAAAGGTTACATTCTTTTATTTTTTGAACTTCTTGCATATTTACAGGTCAAAGTTCTTGGATTCCATAACTCGCTTGTAGGTTGAAGTGAATCGTGATTGATGGTTGTTTAATTTTAGATTGAAAATAGTGAGAGTATTGTTCCATTTTGTTTATATTCCTATATGAATACAGTGTAATGTTTTATTTATAAATGACATGAACAATTGTGCGACACCAAATGCTGATAGTTTGCTGCTTATGGATACTATCACCAAGTACTCTGGTGACTATGAGTTTCCAATGTTTGGTTGCATCACAGTGTAAATAGTGTATCTTTCATTGCCTTTTGAAAATTTTTTTGAAGAGTTACTCTGAAACTGGTTCTTAAAAATCAAAGACTATTGACAAGTTTCTTGCAAAGATATCATGTTTCCGGACGTTAAAAATATATCATGTTGTCAGTGTTTTGTAGGCGGAGAACTTGCCACTAGTACTAGAAGAAAATTACATAGACTGGTCCAATAGTGATGATGAGATGAACTACTCCAACTTACTGATCTCAAAGGATGAGGTGTATTAGAGAAATAACATGTAGTTACATTAACTTTTTGGTGCATGTTCATTAGAAAATCAGCAATGTAAAACGTAAATTTGAATGTCAGAAACAAAGAAACAGGGGAAAACTAAAAGAGTTAGTCATGGTTTCCACTTGGAATAGAATTTGTGATCACCCCACATCAACATTCTACTAAGGGAAACCCTAACGTTCTTCTTCTTCAAATGCCAATGCCTAGGCTTTATCCTCTTCCCCAAGCTAAACCCAAAATACTGCGGAAACTTCTTGAGCTCTTCCAACTCTCTTTCCATGTCGTAAACAAGAAACTCGAACTTGGGCCTCAAGTTATCTTCCACACTGTACCCAAATATCGCCGGGATTCTCCCACAGATTCTAGCTGCTTCCTCGTGTTGGAACCCTATGCTCTTGAGGAACCTCACCTTCGCTCTTAGTTTCTCCACCCTCGTGTTGAGCACGTGCGCGTTCGTCTTGCTCCCTCTGTTCAGATTCTGCAGCCCTAGCTCCTTAAGGTAAGTCAGCGTCGGTCTCAAACAGTACTCGACGTCGGAGAGGAGTATGTTGGGACAGTTCACGACCAACCCTCTGGATTCCTCAGCTGAAGCTCCGAGCTCGCTGGTGAGAAAATGGAAGACGGGATCTACACTGGATATATCGAAAGAAGGAGAGAAGAGCTGTGGACAGAGGAATACGAGGCGACGAAAATCTTCGTCGGAGATTCCTTTCTCTTTAAGGAAGTTCACGGCGGAGAGGATAACTGGAAGGTTGTCCACTGGAGGAGCAAGTCTGGGGTTTTGAGGGATTACTCCAAGGGACGAGAGGTATCTTAGGTTCTCACGGTGAGAGGTATGGAACTTTAGATAGAGAGGTCTAAGATTATTTGGAGGAGGAGAGGACGAGAATGAAGATAGAGGTTGAAGACCAAGTGAAGATGTAATAACAGAGGAATTAGCCATTGTAATAATCCCGAGGGGAAGAAGACAACAAATTCTCTCTGGTTTATACTTGGTTCACTGCTAAGTAAGTAAACCGGGTTTAACGTTGAAGGTGTAAACCTTTGCCATGTCAGCATTTTCATCAAACAATTGATTGGTCGGTTATGATGTTATGTAGGTCCCATGATATCAGGATGCAGTGGCGGAAGTCCTTGTTTCTCTCTCCATCCACAAGATAAAATTTTGTTCCTTCCAAACCAAAAAAAACAGATCAAAGTGTTTAAGAAAATATTCGGTTAATGTACAGACTACAACACTAACTCATCAGCTTCTTCTTGTCTAACAATGGAAGGAACTTTTCTCCGAGGGCAACCTCTAACAACAGTACCGTCTCTCCCAAGGAAAGGGTTCTTTCTCCAAGGATGGAAGACCAATCCGATTGTCAGGTTTTCTGGTCTGAAGAACCACTGGGATTCTGGAAAGTCCAGGTCTTTCTTTGATCTTAGCCTCAGAGCTTCAGGTAATGTTCAAGCTTTTGTTGAATTTCAGTTAAGAGTAGTTTCATTAAACAGTTTTGTTAATTAGTTTTCTCCACTTGTAATTGATCAAAGGTCCCATAAAAGCAAGCGCTGCCGTAACAGAAGCAAACTCCACGAGTTTAGGATCCAAGGAACAAGACCTTGTCTTTGTAGCTGGTGCTACGGGTAAAGTTGGTTCTAGAACTGTGAGGTTAGTTTCTTCATGTTTCTTTTACGTTTGAATGATAATTGGACAATGCTGGTTTGGTTAAAGAGTCTTTTTTCATTCAGAGAGCTGCTGAAGCTCGGATTTCGAGTTAAAGCTGGAGTTCGAAGCGCTCAGAGAGCAGCAAGTCTTGTCCAGGTATGACTTTACATTTAAAAGTCAATATTTGTTATAGCCATCATTTTGAAATGATGCTTATTCGTAGTTAAATGATTTTGCAGAGTGTTAAAGAAATGAAGCTACAGAACACAGATGAAGGAAGTCAACGTAAGAAGAAAATGTTTTGATTTTATTATTTGCTACAATGGTTTTGCTTGTGGTAGAAGAAAAGGTAATAGGCAGTGTCTGTGTCTTTAGCCCAGCTGTAGAAAAGCTTGAAATTGTGGAATGTGATTTGGAGAAGAAAGATTCAATAAAACCTGCATTGGGAAATGCATCCGTGGTTATATGCTGTATCGGTGCTAGCGAGAAAGAAATCTCCGATATTACCGGGCCTTACAGGATCGATTACTTAGCCACCAAAAACCTTGTTGACGCTGGTAAGCCAAAAGTACGGTCTCAAATTAATTTCTTTACTGTCCAGTTCTTTCTTGTTTCATCATCGCCTCTTTGTGGTTTTATGCGCAGCAACATCTGCAAAAGTTAATAACTTCATTTTGGTGACATCCTTGGGGACAAATAAATTTGGATTTCCCGCTGCCATTCTCAAGTAAGTCTGTAATGTTTCTCTTTTGTCAGAGAAGCAGATAGAACTTAATGGCATGTCTTTGTAATATGACTTCTTCTAAACATGTTGTTTCTGAAGTCTATTCTGGGGAGTTCTTTGCTGGAAGAGAAAAGCTGAAGAAGCGTTGATTGCAAGCGGTCTCAATTACGCAGTGAGTGATTCACAAAAAAAATCTTAAACGAACAGTTTCACAGGCTCTTTTTACTGTATCATACCTTAGAATTTGCTTTTGCATCTTACTTCATCAGATAGTGAGGCCTGGAGGAATGGAGAGACCAACTGATGCGTACAAGGAAACTCATAATCTCACTCTTGCTCTAGACGATACATTGTTTGGTGGTCAGGTTTCAAATCTCCAGGTATTTCTTTTTTTCCCTTGTCTATGACACAGTGATGACTACATTATGAAGAAGCATTGATTTGTTTCTCTTTTTGCTTCCTTGTTATTAATCTATAGGTTGCAGAATTGCTTGCTTGCATGGCCAAGAATCCCCAACTTTCTTCCTCTAAGATTATAGAAGTAGTTGCTGAAACAACTGCACCATTAACTCCAATTGAAAAGCTTCTTGAAAAGATTCCTGCAAAACGTCCTTATATGCCTCCACCAAAGGTTATACTGCTTTCTTCTCCTCCTCTCATTTACTAATCTTGGTCACCGCTCTCCTGTGATAAGATGGTTTTAATTTCTTTATTTCTCTGCATTTCGATTGTGGACAGGAATCAGTTGCAGCCAAAGAGGTAACACCAGTCCCTACTGAGCCTGTCACTCAAGAACCAGCAGCTCCCAAGGAGGATGAAGCACCTGCCAAAGTAGAAGATGTGAAACCTAGGCCGCTGTCTCCTTATGCCGCGTAAGACAACTTTTTCCTCAGAGGCAATAAAGTCAAATATGCTTCTAAAATGACTTGTTGACATAAGACTGATTGTTTTCGACGTCCCTTGTTCCTTTTTGTTTCGTAAATATATTAGCTATGAAGACTTGAAACCTCCAACATCTCCTATTCCAAGTTCGGCCACATCACTTGGTGCCACCAAAGCTAAGGAAGTGGATACAACTCAGGTTCCGGAGGTGGATACAACTCAGGTTCCGGAGGTAGATGCAACTCAGGTTCCGGAGGTGGAAGCAGCTCAGGTTCCGGAGGTGGAAGCAGCTCAAGTTTCTGTTGAGGCCAATGTAGTTCCACTGCCAGAAAATCCTGTTGAGGCCAATGCCCCAGTATTAGAAGTGAAACAAGTTGAGGAAAAGAAAGAGAGGCCTCTTTCTCCTTATGCTAGGTAAAAAAATTATCATCTTTGTCGGTTTATCGTATTCAGGAGTCACTAGATTGATGTTGAATATGATGTGCCTATGAGTTTCTATTGGTATCATCACGGTTGGACTAATAAATATGGGAGCGGTTGATAAATTCAAACGTCTGATGGTATTTACTTGGCCGTATTGTGGTGCAGCTATGAGGATCTAAAACCACCTTCATCGCCCTTTCCTAAAGCGTCGGGTATCCGCAAGAGTGAATCTCTGTCGCCTGGTCCAACAGATTCTGATCCTGTTACAAGCTCAACAGTTGAAATAATTGTCACTGAGACAGAAGTGCCAGCCACACCAAAAATGAGACCTCTTTCTCCTTATGCAGCGTAATAACTTTTCCTCTTCTGTTGATTTCTTTCCTCTCTCTATATATATAGTCCGGCTGTGATCTGTTTTATCTTCAATGAATCTTCACTGTGTTTTGCAGTTACGCAGATCTGAAACCACCAACCTCACCAACTCCTGCATCAACTGGTCCCAAGGAAAAACCATCTGTAGAAGAAAACTCCAAGTTGCCGGGAGGGAATGATGTGCTGGAGACAGTTGATAATAGTGTGTAAGTATCCAAAAACCAGATTAAAAAAGTGTGTTTAGTTGAAGGTGGCAATCTCAGGTTTTTGTTTGTTGTTTGTGCAGGAACACGACTCAACCTTCTGTACCAGAAACAGCAACTGTTAACAATGTGACAGACACTTCCCTAGCTTCAGAAGATGAAGCAGCTGATCAGCCAAAGCCAAGGCCTTTGTCACCTTACACAATGTGAGAGAGAAGCATTCTCGCTCTAAGTATGTTCATTGTTATTACTTCATCTTATGTGGACTGAAAGGCTTAAATGTTTGCAGGTATGAGGACATGAAGCCTCCAACGTCACCGCTTCCATCACCGGTCATCAAACATTAGTTATGTGTGAAATGATTTGCCCTAAAACCCTGAAGCTTCTTCTTCTTAACTTCAGATTTTCTTTTCTTTTTTTTTTTTTCTAAATGAAAGATGATGCAATTCAGTTTTGCAGGTCTGAATCAGTGAGCTTATTTGTAAAGTAATACAACATTTATCTTTGCCTTCTGAGTTCTTAAATTTTCTTCTATCCAAATACTCATATTTGTTACCCCATTTGTTTCCCTCTCACATATATAACCCAAACTTGTTATCATTGGGCCTTCATGAATTTTGGGCTCTGATGAAATCAACCTGGTATATACTTAACGGTAGATCTTCAAAAACTGTATCCAGATTTTGTAAATTACATGGTTGATATAAAAAGATGAGAGAGGTTAAAGTTTGTGTAGTATAATTATGTATATACTAATAACGAAATAATAAATAATATATATAGTGATTATAACGAAAGACTCATAGGGAATACTACTAAATTACTGTGTGCATGTTAAGAAGAGTCGATACACTTCGGAGTTAGTTTTTGTTGAAATTGTGGCAATCGAGACAAAAACTCAAAAGACAACAAAAAAAATAGTTGTCGGCTTACGTCTCGGAGAGAAAACTACGGAACAGAAACTTGGGAAGCCACAAACGAAGAACACAATCCCAAAATATGAATCTTCTATAACCTAATCACCTCTCTTGGATTCTCTTTATTTCTTTTCATTTAGACTTTAGTCACAAGACTCACAACATGAATTTACGTTTAATCTTATGGAACGCTTCGAAACAAAACCAACTCTAGGAACATTTTGTATATATGTTATTTATTTATTTATTTTTGTGTTAAATATGTTATTATGTTATAACAATGTTATCGATCCTATTGCGCAAAAACTTGTGCTGTGTCTTTGGCTATTGAAGACTAGTCTGTTAGAACATTAAATAATGAGTACTACACGTATATTTAAAGTATATGCATCTCTAATTCTCTTACGTTACGTATGATAAATTAGTTATAGAAAAAGGTTTTGCAGCTTTCTCACCTTTCATCGCTTTTAATGCTTTCCTTTACCATTTCAATCAAGTGCTTGCCACTCCACTCCATGCATCTCTTTAATCAAAAAGAAACCCTACCAAAAGAAACCTTTTGTCATTTACCATTAGTAACTCTTGCGGGTAACGCTTTGTCAAAAGAAGTTTTCTAATATATTCGTGAAATGCGATGCCATTAGAAATTTGAATCTTAGTGGAGCTTTTGGAAATGTTCCACTTGAATGGTATATATGGCCAACCATATAAACGACGTGGAACTAAATTTCCAAAGAATCTCATTCTCTTAAGACTTGCAAATGTTAAATAGCTCTCCCTCGGAAAATACCACACGAGTCTTCGAAGTATATACTAATATATAAAAGAAAAAATAATTAAAAATTGTAATGTATTTTGAAAATAAATTAAAATAGCAAATCATACAATCATTCTCCAAATAATTTGAAATATAGCGTGTCCCATCTAAGACCAATGTGATTGTACGATAGATGAATGAACATTAAAACTTCACACACAAAAACAGTAAATCTCCAATTTGTAGTATTAAATTCTCCATTGGATTTTTGTTTGCACCAAAAAGTAGCCTTTACAAAACATCAGACCCGATGTCAAACCAATAATTACATATTGTTTGTTTCTTTTGATGCATATACCCAAAAAGAGACACATTTTTGTTTTACTTTAAGAGACTTTATTTTAATACTGGTAAAGTGTTTCAATCGAAGGCATGTTTCTTTCCGAGATCGGACTGGTCAATATAAATCATGAAATAGATCGATAACCAAATTATTTCTATAATGATTATGCAAATGGTTTTATCCGACAACGAATTATATATACGTATGGGAAATTGACCATGCAATAAATATCGAAGCAGTTGTATTATACACAGTATTTAACAGAGATATGTGGACGACAAGAAAATAACTTGAGGCAAAAAATAACTAAATGCAAAACTAAGACTTCTCGTTGATAAAGAAAGAAGTTAAGACTAGTCAGTTTGTTCCTACATTTTTTAGACGATTTCCAGAGAAATACGAATACAAAAATAGTTATTCGATAGTTTCTGGCTGAATCAGATAGTTCTTTCTGTGAGTCACCTCGTGCCAAATCCTGATAAAACTATATACGTCTGTATGTGTGCGCGTGCATCAGTAGATTTAAGTTGACTGTAAATATAGATATATGCATTTACTGTAACCCAAAGAAGTTAGGTGAAAGAAGAGATGAAAAATAATACAATATCAAACAGTTTAGTAAGTACATTTTTTAATCAAATATATGTTATTTTGTAGCAAAAAAAAATACTGTATGATTCTTAATATTTTTAGTGACTAGTCTAATCCATTCGTGGTATAATGCTCTTCACTCCAATATATATCTGTTCTTTAACCTTCCCTTTTTTCTTCTGTAACTTTTTTGTCACTACCTAATTGTTTTATATACATATATTCGGCATATATATATATATATATA